>JASAMX010023613.1:0-17756 GCA_030248175.1 Microlaimidae sp. YZB2_3 | reverse complement strand
AATTATTTCTAATTAAAAAGCAGAATTTTTAAATTCAAAATATTATGTGATGTGTTTGTAAATATTTTGTTTTATTATTTATTAATGTAAGTAGGTATACACTTAAATCTACATCCTTTCAATAGTTTCCTCAAAATTTTTAAAACTTTGCTCTATTGGTGATGTTCGTATCATCATACCTTCGAATATCACGCAACCGAACCTTTTAACTTTTAAACAATAATTTGGTGGATGACTTAACCGAAAATTTTTTTGAGTGAGATATTATTTTATAAAGTACCGGTTTTGATGTAATAGGTAGAACTGCTTATCAAAATTTAGTATGTACTTTTAGGCAAGTGTTTCCAAATGGGAAAGTTAACCCCACCCCAATTTTTTGTATACCTACATACGACAAGGAATATTATTAAGCTGGTCTGCTTGTAGTTTTTATTCAAATTTTCGTTTTTGAAAATTTTCGCCTTTAATTATTTATCTCCTTGGTTTTTTAAATTCCTGGAATTGGCAGGTTTTTTATTTAGCATAATGTTATGTGTACTGTGTGCAGCTAAATTTAACCTAAAGGTCTGTCGTTTTGTGATCTTCCCATTTTGTAATGTTAGGCTATAAAATTATGTGCAACTTCTTTTTTTATACAGTGCAATGCAAATTACGTGTGATAACCGTGAAAAAATTTCATAGATACTGGTAAAATATGTTTCTGTTTCTGTTTGTCATTGCGAGAAGATAAAATATTTTGTTCACTGTGTTTGAGAGAGAACAAGCCAATAAATAACCAAAATGTCATAAACACTAACAATCGGTAACTCTTTTATCAAAGGCAAAAATTTATTTATTGACAAAATTTGGTGTTTTCTTACCTGCCTATATCATGCTCAAAGAGTTCCGTCCATATAAAGCAGAGGAAAGGAACTCCGCTCTGCAAATTGGCCATTTCAAGCTTATTTATCTCCAAAATTATTTTTGTTATTCTATCAGCATGTTTTAGTCCATTTTTATCGTTGGCTTGAAAGGTTGGGAAAATTCTAGACTAATCAAAAATTTTCTTTGGACAATCTAAAATTTTCCTTTTTGAAAGTTCAAAGGACAGTCCAACGTGTCCAGTACGTAAGTTGAAATACGTATTTCCTTTTTGTTTTGACTGTCCGAAGGACACTTGGATTCTATTCCAAAAGACAACTTTGCTTGTCCAGAATTGTCTTTAGACACTGGGCGAAGTATGAATCGGGATTTTTCTTGACGGAGAGCGGTTGCCTCTCTAAATTTAGCCTAAAAATCTGTAGGTTTTAGTATCTGGAAGACTGGGTAGAAAAATCATCCACCAAAGTTTAGTAAAGTTCAGTTAAAGATAACTTGGTTTTTTTTTTTTTTAAAGTAGGATCTCTGGTGTAAGAAAAGGTAGAAAACATTCGAACCAGTTAGTCTACGAAAATTAGACGAAAATAAGGCACCTCAGACGTCCACCAGGTAGAAACTATATGATATTACTAAAAATAGCTTTAATCTAGACGCAACTTTTATTCCCTAAAAGAGCTCTGGCTGGAGCTCCACTCCTCAAATGCGCGATTTTATCTGTATTTGTAAGACTACTTTTATCGTTTTGAGTAAGCTTTGCAAAAACTTAGTTCACAAAAAAAATTTAACAAAATAATCTATGCCTTCATTTTTTAATTAATTATTGATGAAATTAGTATAAAAATAGGGCGAAGCTCCGGGGGTTCCTGCGGAGTTTTTAAAAGCGGAGCTCCGCTCCGAAGCTCAGAGCTCCGGAAAACATCAGAGTCTGCAGTTAAAACGCCAAATTTTATTTTCAGTCAAAACCATCAAAATTATTTATGTATTTTTTCTCTTTTTGTATTATGCGGTTTTAACAAAAGAATTTTGCATGTTGAGCTTTTGGAATCACCTGTGAGCACATTGCAAGATACTTGCATTAAATTTTTTATTTCAAAACACAGCGGACCAATAACAACGTGCACAAGTTTTCCATCAGCCAATCGTTTTAAACCTGAATATTGTGTATTGATCCATTTTCACAAGCCTACTTTTTTTTAATTTCATTTATATAACGCCTTTTCGACTCCGTGACCTTTGCTCACTTTATGCAGTATAAAACGTCCTGTCATTTTATTATGATAAAAAACAGAACTATCAATCATTTAACATCAACAGAGTTCAGAAATTTCGTGCAGCAAGCGATATTATATTATATGCAGTTATACACAGGGCAAAGTTGTAAGCGGGCTGTGGCGAGATTTTTAGTCGTTTTTGCCGGGCTGGGCCTGGATTTTTAATTCTCACAGGAAAAATTTTTAAGCATAACAAATATTATATAAAAAAATTAAATTGGACCGACTGGGCCTTTGGAATCTTGAACTAGAATCTTCTGTTTAAAAGCCTGGTGTAGAGTTAAGAAGTTAAGAGGCGATGTGCTATGATATCATAAAATGAACGTCAAAATAGGTTTGTGAAAACGGTTTGTAAAGGCTGGTTAATACTTATGTAAAAACGTCCTTTGGACTTTGTCCAAAGGAAGTTTTTACATACGTTTATACAGCTGTCTTTGTCCCTTGGACTTTGTCCAAAGAACGTTTTTACATAAGTATGAACCAGCCTTTAGGGTGTGAGACGTTGTTCACTCCTGCGTAAAACTTTGTGCAAGGTGTCGTCAGTATATATTATTTTATTTCCGTTTTAATAAAAGAATCCTGCGCGTAATTAGCATTCAGCCCTGTATACGATATTCGCAAGATACTTGTATTAAAAGATTAAACAAAACATAACAACGCTCAGTACATATTATCAGTAGCGTATAATTGTTTAGGATCGACTTTGAAATAATCAATGAGTTCTTTTATCACTGAATTGTCGAATTGTCTTTGTATTTCATTGTTATCCGCCATTTTGAAAACTGGTTGATTTCCGGCTCCAGGTTTCTAAAAATATAATTATGAAAAATTTGTTTTAATTTTACGTTTAAAATTTTATATTGCACCATTCATGATATTGTATTCGATGTAGGATGCAACATAGCTATATGACATACATATACATTTTTAAACATTTTTTTAAATTTAAATTTTGAATCTATTGACCCATAAATTGAATGCGAGAGGGGGCATTAAAAAAATAAATGGGAAGCGAAGCGAGTAGTTATGTTCAGGTATTCACTAGTGATGTTCCTACCCTCCAGTCTCATGCTCGCGAGCTCCGGCCATTTAAAGCGGAGGGAGCTCCGGAGCTCCGCCCCTTAAATGAGCGATGTGAAGCTTATTTAAGCTTGAAATATATTTTAAACCATGCTAGCTGTATTTGTAGGACTATTTTTATTGATTTAAATAAGTTTTGGAAAAAATTAGTTTACAAAACAATTTTGACAAAATAATTAATGCCATCACTCTTTAATTATTCACGAACTTTGTATAAAAATAGGGCGGAGTTCCGAAGCTCCGGGGGTTGCTCCGGAGCTCCTAAAAGCGGAGCTCGGAGCTCCAGGGAACATCATTGGGATCCACACGGAAACGGTATGGCTACGTGGCGTAAATACGCCGATTTCGTAAATGCAGTTCATAAACAGTTACTTTCAAAAAAAAGGCATTTAACGGTAAACGTAAAAAAAGAATTATGCTTATCCACATTATTTTTCGTTAGAATTAGCTAAAATTTTTAGCCAGGCCTGATTTAGTAACTTTTTTCAAAATGGATTTAAAACGTAATTTACATTTTAAACAATTTTTTGTTAGCTTCGTTTAATTTTTTGTGTTCAAAACAAAAAAAAAACACTAACCGAGTATGACAAATTTTCATCAATGTCTTCGGGTTGCACAGTATTAGATTTTGAGCGGCCAAAACGATAAGCTTTAAGTCCACCATTAGGACTGTTCTAGAAAATAATAATTTTTTGTGCACGTATTATTTATTCAAAAAACAGTGCTTGCTGTGCTTATTCTGTAAAAGGCTGTTGGTTTTAATACTGTAAGATGAATCAAAATTTGAGCGAATACTAATTGGGTTTAACTTCCATACTTAAAAAAATCCCTAGTCAAAACTGTTAGAAGAAATTTCTGGGGATCCATAAAATAAGACAGTTCTAGCAAAAATGTATAAAATTAGAAATAGGGAACACATGTAACTACCCGTATTAAAGGACAAACATGTAGATTTTGAGGAACCTTTATTTTTTTAAGTTATTCGTTTAACATATCGCTCAGTTGGTTTCATCAGGGGAAAAAGGCAAAAAATAGGGTGCTTTTTAGACTTCCCGGCGCTGTAAAAATTAAGGATCTTTAAAGATTGACGTAAAAATATTAAAAAATATCCCTTAAAATTTTTTTAGATGTTTATTTGGCCTTATCGATTTTTCTGAGCGTTAATTGGCTGAAAAGGACTCTAAATACTTCTTAATTCTCAATCTTATTGATTGATTTATTTATTCATTTACCACTTAACCATGTTTTTGCAATGGGATAGTTTGCGAACAACGTGTTTAGTTTTAATTTTAGACATGTGTGTACAACGGATTTTATTTTATGACAAATTTTCATTTCCGGGTTTGAAAATTGACAAACCTTAACTTTTTGGGATTTTTTCGTCCAAAAACAGCTGCAAAGTCGCAGAAGAGATTCTGCGCCACCGCTGCTCAGCGTTAAACTTTGGTGACGATCCTGACGGCGACGCGTAGTTAAGCACTGAACAGCACTGACGTGGAATGCATTCTACGGATATGGAGCGGAATGAATCCCGAACGGTTAATCAATTTTATACAAAATACGTACATTAATGCTTACCTTACCCATTGGAACAAAAACCCCGAATCCCCAATAAAGAAACCCGCGTCGTTACTCTGACACAATGAGTCAGAAGCGTTGTAAAATACTCCTAACTATGACTCTTTTTATATCTTAACACACAAATAATCCAAGCAAAATGAGTCAGAGTCACGTTGATTTTATACTGATTGTGGCTCTTTGTGTCAGAGTAACAACGCCTGGTTCTGGTTCACACCGCAGTGACAAGGGACGGCGCGTCTCGCGTGCGCTTATAGCGTTACGTTGTCTTTTTTTCGCTGCGGGGTAAACGCGTTGTCACTTGTCTAAACTAGGCCTTTGTGAGGTTTTATCGTAACAATAATAATAACGTTCGTTTCGTACCTTTTTCTCTACATACCAAGGCGCAGATGAAACAAGGCAGATGAAACCGAATATTAGCAGAAGTTGTCCACTGTTTCTTGTGTTCATGATGGTTTGGTAGGTTACGCTTGAAAAATGTAATAAAAAATTCCATAAATTTTTAAATTTTTGTACTTATATAGATTTATATAACATATAAATAAACAATTATTGTTGAAACATATTTATTATTATTATTGAATTAGCAAACGCTTAAATTGGTGGTTGCTTGATAAAAAAACTTATGTTTTAATCCACAAGTCTCAAAAAATGCAATCGTTTGCCTAATTTATTGTTGACGAAAATTACAATAATTTTCACTTTTTGAAAGCATATTACTGTTCTCTATTACGCACTATACAAGTAATTGTTTTTTGTAGAGATGATGATTTAAGCCTGGTTCATACTTCGTCCAAAGTGCCCAAGGAACAAATTCCAAAGGACAGTTTTTTGAAGCCTCCTTCATACTTCGTTCAAAGGATAGTTCAAAAAATAGTCCAAAGAAAAAAATCCAAAAAACAGTCTAAAGGATAGTCTAAAGGATAAAATCTAAAGGAGATAAGTCTAAAGGATAACTATTGATAAGCCAAAGTTGTTCTTTGGACAATGCAAAGGTGTCCTTTGGACAATCCAAAGTTGTCTTTTGAACAATTCAAGGTTGTCCTTTAGACCATCCAAGGTGTCTTTTAAACAACCAAAGCAAATTCACAAATATTTCAACTTGCGCTTAGGACACAGTTGTTTAGGGCGCTTTGGATTTTTTTTTACATATTTAAAAAAGCGATGGCCATCGTTCGATTGTACAAAAGCCCTTTGGATCTGTCGTTTGGACGAAGTATGAACATTAAACATTCGCTTTGGATTTTGTCCTTTGCACTTTTTCCCTTCGACTTTTTCCTTTGGACAATTTGGATATTTGTTTAAACAATAAACAATGGATAAACGATACTCGTTTCCATTTCATTTTAATACAAAACTTTATTTTTTAGCAATTTTTGTCAACATGTTTTGGAACTGTAATAAATAATATACTTAACTTGTTTTCCAAACATTATTTAAATTTCTAATTAATAATATGTCGAAAAAAATCGACAATGGACCTACCTAGAAAAACAAAAATTGGTTCGGCGGTCCCCCTTGTAAACAAAGTTCCTCTCAAATTAAATGCATTTTTTTGCATTATTTTTGAAACTGGAAATATTACATTGTATATACAAATAAAACATCTACTTGAAAAATTTTAGTGGTCTTTTTGTATTTAATTAAGCATTAAAAATGTTTTTTTCTGATTAATCAAAAAAAATTACGTATGAGAAACCTTAGTTACGCTTCATATAGCTCTAAATAATGATCAAAAGTTAACAAAAATACTTTAAATTGTTTTAACATAGTTCTTTAATCTTCGGTTTTTGAAAAAATTTGGTAAAAATTATAGGTTTCATAACGAATTCTGATTTCGGGGCGGGACCGCGGACCCAAATTTTTGTAATGCTAGGTAGGTCCATAAATGTATTCTTTAAAAGCATTGTAAGAAGATTTTGAATACATTCTGGGGCTTTCTTAATTGTTTTATTATACAAGACTAAGACAGATTATACTGAAATAAAACTGAAGAACTAAAAGCTTTATAACGATTCGCGTAACATTATCTGACATTTTGTTCAGCTTATGAGTTCCATTAGCAGTATTATCTTAAAAGACTAACAACAACACAGCTTAAAAGTTTGAGCAATAATTGTTTAATATCAAATATGTAATACCTTATTGTAATAATTATTTATCAAATTATAGTTAAATTTATGTTGGCTGACCTCTTACATAATTTTGTATGAGAGACATGAGTGGACCAATTAAAATTATGCGGTTATGACGTTTTTCTTAAAAAAACGAATAAAAGCGCATAATTTTTTTCCAATTCACATCTTTTGACAAAATATACAAAAATCAGTCAAATTTATTGCTTTAAAAAATTGCATTTTTGTTGCAAACTGAATAATTTGACGCATAATTGTTAAACTTTGACATTTCATCTTTACTATTAAACCGTTTTTGTTGGAAATTTAAAATTGTTTATT
This sequence comes from Microlaimidae sp. YZB2_3, assembly GCA_030248175.1. Taxonomy (NCBI): domain Eukaryota; kingdom Metazoa; phylum Nematoda; class Chromadorea; order Desmodorida; family Microlaimidae; species Microlaimidae sp. YZB2_3. The sequence continues at coordinate 10,513 of JASAMX010023613.1, read as the reverse complement.
GTTAAATAGTCAATTCAATACTGCAAATTATCGAGGTCAGGTAGGTTTTATGTGCCTTTAATCGAAAAAAATTTCATTAGTGTCTAAACTTCACTGGTGTTTTAATTTGTTAAAAAAACATCATAACCACACAGTTTTGATTTGTCACCATATTCTATTAAACAGTTTTAGGCGGTCAGCCAGATATAATGCAACCATAATACAAATTTTAAATTTGGATTCTGATTTATTATTGTTCAAACTAAAAGAAACACTTCTTCATTCAAATAAACCAGTTAACTAAAATGAATTAATTATCAAACTGCTTAAAAATCAAAATGAATTCGGGCAGCATAATATCAACTTGGGATTTTGGATTAATAAATTACTGCAGTGTCAAATAAAAAAATTAATAAACAAAAATAGGGAACCATTGAACTAAAATCGGATTTTTTCCAATTGTCTTGTTTTTTTAAAAGAAACGGCTAAAATAACGACTGAGATAGGTTTATGCGCAAATTATAATAATTCCACCACAACTCATTAAAACTTTTTCGTTGTTTTTTATTTTATTTTTTGTTTTTTAGGGTCCGGCACAAAAGAGTCCCGGCACAGAAGAGTCCTGAAAAAAATCGCAGCTGGCACAAAAGAGTCCTGGCACAAAAGAGTCCCGGCACAAAAGAGTCCTGGAAAAAATGCGTTCATGTGCCCAAGCGCTGCGAGCGCTTAGATCGGCACAAAAGAGTCCTCGCATAAAACCAATTTTTCACAGCTAACATACAATGTTCCTGTCTTCCTTTATTTGTTTTTTTTTAATTAACTTCTTAAAAGTTTGTGTGAGGAATTTCGAGAGTAAAAAATTAATATTTTTAAAGTATTTTTATTATTTAGTTAATAAAACGCTTAAAGCTTTGTAGTTTGAAAAATAAGAAAAAAAATCATTGTTGTATTTGGGTATAAATCATATAATGTCGAATTATTGTTTTTGCCATAATTGAGTGTATTAAACAAAATCATGTCTAAATAATGATTTTAGTTGGAATAAATTTTTTGTTCATTGTTAAAATATTACAAAAACACTTATCAAACAAAGTGTTTTAATCGTAATTGTAAGGACAACCGCAGATGTCAGACGACAAAATGACCAGACCACTGGGATTTTTGCGCACAACGCAATTGCGCACAACTATGTACACATTAAAAAAAAAAACAAAAAGACACAAAAAAAGACAGTCTCTCCGCCCATTTGGTGATTTTTAACCAAATAACGAGTGAAAAACAACCAAATATTGTTATATATATATATATACCTCCGACCAATACAGATTCTGTACTAATTTTTACCAACTATTTAGTATTTTTTTAATTTAATTATTCTGTGTTTTTTAACTAAATATTTAGTTTATTTTTCCAAACTATTTAGTTTAACATAATGAATTAAGCGTATAATTTTATGAAAATTCCCCCCAGGTTTTAAGTTCTCGTAAAAATATTAACGGTCTTTCAAATAAAAATTTTTAAATTTACAGAAACTTTTGAGATTCTTTTGAAGTCTAACGCAAACGTTATCACATACGAGACAATACATAGAAACGATCTTTAGCTACAAAAAATCACATTAAATAATCTGAGTAACCTTTCTCCAGCCCGCTAATGAATTGAAAACTGCAGCCCGGATTGAAAACTGTAATTATTGGAATAAACATTTGTTTTCCCAAAAAAAAAACTACAACATTTAAAAAAAAATTTTAGCTAAAAATCTTAACATTAACTGTTTGTTGTTACTTTGACAAAGAGACACAATCAGTATAAAATCAACGTGACTCCGACTTATTTTGTTTGGATTATTTGTGTGTTAAGATTTAAAAAAGTCACAGTTACGAGTATTTTACGACGCTTTTGACTCATTGTGTCACAGTAACGACGTGTTAAAATACGTCATAAGCTGGAAAACAGCTGAGGTGTGAACATTGTATGAGAGCTGTGAAAAATTGATTTTATGCCAGGACTCTTTTGTGCCGACCTCAGCGCTCGCAGCGCTTGGGCGCATGAACGCATTTTCTCCAGGACTCTTTATCGGGACTTTGTGCCAGGACTCTTTTGTGCCAGCTGCGATTTTTTTCAGGACTCTTTTGTGCCGGGACTCTTTTGAACGTGAGCCTGTTTTTTATTATCTCTTCTTTACAGTATTATTAACGGCAGAAGTTAATTAATAACCAAAATTTTACCACAATTAAATTAACATCCTATGTATGTATTTAAATTAAGGATATCCCAGATATATTTAAACTATATAAATTTAAACATCATAAATAGGTATATTTGGACATCAATTTATAAAATTTAGACAGCACTTAGTGTAATATAAAAACTGAAGGATTTAAATAATATTTTGTCAGAAAAGAAATTTATAGGTAATAGTCAAAAACTTAAGTTTTATTCAATTCTGACTAGTAATAAATGAATAAAATTTTCCTTCCGTAAAAAAAGAAGTCGGTTGCAGAATGTTTGGTAGTTTTTTTGTGGTAATTTTTCAAAATCCGTTGCGGTTCTTTTGTGGTTGGGGGGGCGGCTCGGGGGGGGGGTTTATTGTTTTGGGGGGGGGGGGGAAACACCATTATGTATCCATTATTGTTTAGCGTCAGTTTTCTCGCACATTCGAAAAAACTATAGGTATTAAAATACGAAACTTAGTTTATAAGTTTAAAAGAACTAAAGTTAAAGTTTTCCAGGCTGAAATTAAAGGCGTAACTGCTCTCCGCTAGGAAGAAATAAACAATAAACTTGCGAGCGAGAAAAATTTTAAAAAACGATTTCAGCGGTTATGTAACCAAATTATTAAGTTGCGTCATGTGTTTCTCTGCACGTGATATTTTCTCAAAAAACGAGTGGTTACTTTACCATTTGTTAATTTTCACCCTGATAGAATTTATCTTTAATATCATTTATTTAAGCCATTTTAAATAAAATATTAGTTAATAGTTCGGTATTAACTTTAAAAAATTAAGCACAGAAGAAATTAAAAAAAAACACATCGCAGCCAATTTTTTTGGAAAAAAAGCCTATGGATCTACCTAGCTAGCATAACAAAATTTTGAGTCGGTGGTTCCGCTGTGAAATCAAACTTCTTTATGAAATAATTAATTTTCACCCAATTTTCTTAAAATTAAAAAAATTAACAATAATATTAAAACAATTTAAAATATTTTTGTAGTTTTTGACTATTGCTTTAAGCTATTTTTTGTGTAACAAAATTTTTTTTCCTATGTTTCAAATTTAATACTTAAAGCCGGTAAACATTTTTTGAAATTAATGTTCCATTATTAGCAGCATTTTACGTTTTAAAAATACTACAATGGGATGCATCTAATCTGAAAGCACTTTGTTTCGTAGTGGTACCGTCGACCTAACTTTGTTATGCTAGGTAAGGTAGGTCCATTTATTTATTATTGGTTATAATTGAACGATAACTCTAAAACTTAAATTTTTAACAATCTAAGCTGTTTTTTTTAAAGTTTGGTCAAAATCCGTTGCACTATAAACAAATTCAATTTATTTAGGATCCCGTATTTAAACATAACAAAATTGTCGGTTAGATGTTCCTCCACTGAATAAATTTTCAGAGAAATAAATGGTTTTCACCATTTTTTTTCTTCATATTTTAACATCTAAACGCCGTTGAGTAATAATCGTAACCGCCATAAACATTAATAGACTATAGTCTATACAAAAATGATGCGGACTTACGACAAAACTTGACCTTTGAAAGTCATATCTCCATAACGCAAGGTGGAATATGTACGGGACATATATCGGAGTATAGCTAAGACTTTTGGCTTTTTTGTAAAAGGTTAGAAATATTCTTTTCTATGACATCACTATGGCCGATGCGGTGAAAAAAACCTGGTCCCAAAAAGAAAAACAAAACTTTTTTATTAGTGCGAGATAACAAACGCCGCTCGGTACGCTGCTAAAACGTACTTTTTCGAGTTTTTTTCTGAAAATTTGAGCGAAATCGGCTCGCTCAAATTTTTTTACGATGCGTTAGAAAGTGCGCGGTTTTCGCCATTTTTCGCTAAATTAATACACTGCAAAAAGATAGGCAAACACTAAATTCCACCGACTCCGACTCCGTCTCAAATTTCTGCAAATTATATATTGATGTGCAGGTTAAGCTTAGGCTTAGGCTTAGAATAAAATTTGCATAATACTAAAAATTACGGTAGATTACGGTAGATTTTGGACGGAGTCGGAGTCGGTGGAATTTAGTGTTTGCCAAAAAAATAGCTTTTGTTTCGCTTCCTACTCGACGTGTGTACGATTTTGATCATATTGTTATATATCAAATGTCCGCCGGTTTTTATCCCTTACTTTTGACCTTAAAGTTTTTTTTGGGGGGTTGACCCCCGGGGGCTAGGGGTGGCGAAACACAAATGCCGAAAATTTTTTCAAAATTTTTTTTCAAAACCATCAGAAATGTAAAAGTTATCACATATGACGAATTTTAATATTTAGAAATATTTTTCAGCTTGTGATATATAACCTTGCATAACTTAACGACTAGGGGTACTTTAATTAGGCGTTTATAATTTAACTTAGTTTACAATAACGTTTTAAATTATTATATCATATAATAATATATCATTTGTGTAAAAAAACCTTATACTAAACTTATACTCAAAAATGACGAATTTAAAATTTGGATTAAGGAAGCGATTTAAAGCGATTAAGGAATCAATAGTTGAAACTCAACTCAAAACTTAAAAATAATACTTTTTGTTGTTAAATCTGGCTTTGAAAAAACAGATTTTTTTAACAAATTTTTTTTGTTGTGTTGGAAAAAAATTTGAAAAAATATATTTAATTACGTCCATACCGTCCTCGGCCTGAAAATTTTTGATTCTTTAATGTAAAACCACAAAAGTTGATTATTTAATGGCCGAAAATAGTTTTTCTTTAAAATAAAATAAACATACTTATTTGGGTTTTCAGTTTTAAACTAATTTGACAGAAATAAGTCGCCTAATAAACAGATTTATTACATTTTCTGATCTTATCATTATAAGAAGATCATGCAGATCTTCACCCTTCTAAATCGTCAAATGAGCACTTCATTTAGTTTCTATTTATAAATAACGTTGACAAAGGCTAGTTTAAGCGGATTTATTTCACAATTGTCATCCTGCGTAAAATACATTGTATATTTTAAAAAAAATTATCGTATTTTTAAAATAATATTTGTTAAAAAAACTGTAGGTTAGTGGGATCGCTGTGATTTTTATTATATTGCTAATAAAAATAACTTTATTATTAAATTTTGTTCATTAAAAAAGTTTATCAAGAGGAAATATCCAATTCACGATGGTTAAAACCCTCCCATTTAAATAGAAGTTGTTCAGTGTTAAAAATTTTCACAAAATTATGGCGCTATGGAATTACTTTTAGCGAAGGAGCGCTTGAAAAAATTAATCTTAAATGAACGTAGACATCTCCATTTTTTAGCTCCTCCCCCTCTGATTCCACGCACATAAATATATAGCCACAAATCAGAATACCCGCCTTTTGAGGGTTCTTAAAATTCTAAAATACTAAAAACTCTGCATGATTTGAAATTTTTTGTGGGGTTTTACTCAATAAATCTTGTTAAATTTAAATAAATTAAACCGCCCATTTGTATGAAAACGTCGAATACAAACGATAACGTTATATAAATTTAATTTTAAATAAAATACAAGGAATTATGATTTAAAATCCGAAAATTTTGGATAGAAATTAATTAGTTAATGGAAATTTATGCGCAAACAAGACTGGGAACGTCACTGATAATACTTAAAGCATATCAAATTGGAACAAAATATCCACAAGTTATTATCCTATTTTACTTTTCTTATTTCGCACCAGCTAATCTTAATCCGCTTATGTTACTATTCGTCATCATATGGGCCAGAACGTTAAAAACAAATTTTATTTAGAACTTCTATAAGAAAAACACAAGAATTTACACCTTCTAAATTAATTCAAATAAAAATTAAAGGTTTAAAAACTTTAATCAATATAATAAAAAATATAATTTTCTTGGCAATCTTATTATTCCAATAACACACTTAATATTGGGTCATTTTTCTGAAAAATTTCCCAGCGCAAAATTATGTAAACGATTAGTGTATAAATCCAGATTTACTGTACATATTTATAGCGAAATATAAACAAATATGAAGTTTAAACCTCTATTCAAAAGTTTACAGTTCATTATGTAACGTCCAGAAATACGAAGCGGGGAACTTTATCAGAAAAAATGCAAAACAATTCGCTATTTTAGCCTTTCGACTGTAAAGGCAATACAAGACTAGAACCGGTAATCTCTAACCTCACTACCTTATTGAATGAAGTGCTGCGTTGCCCCATAACCCGCTAATTTTATTTTAGAACTGAATTTTATAAGAATAAGAGCTTTTAATGAATTATTAACACAATAGGAGTTGTTGCACATAGGTTGTTACACACATGATATTACTTATAGGCAAATAAAATCTAGCTGACCGCGATATTTGCAGTATTGAATCGACTATTTAACAACAAAAACATTCAAAATTTTTCACTAAAGCGGGTTAATAACAAAGATTAAAAACTGTATTTTAATAATTGTTTATAAAATTTTGGAACCTAAATGCAAATTTTTAAAGGGCTAAAGTTGGTTAATTTATGTATACTTTGTGAAAAGGTGGAATTAAAAAAAGTTCTGCGTTCTTATTTGTTTTTTTTTAAAAAAACGTCATTACCGCACAATTTTAATTGGTCCCCTCATATCTGCATTTTAATTTTCAGCGTCAGCCATATTAATTCAACCATAAGTAAAAAAGAAATTTTTGCTATGTACTGCAATTGGTTTACTACTGAACGCTTTGCAGTGAAAACTATCAGGAGAGACCTTAACATTTGATTTATAAATTATAATTTGCACAGACGCATTGAATTTTCTAAAAATTGCTGATGTTGTGTGAACGAAAAAGTTTGTCCGCATAAATGTCATGTGGACGCGTCAAAATTAGTCACGTGAGCAAACTAGAGCAGCTACGTTTGGTTTGCCATTAGTTTTGATTAAGGGCTGGTTCATACTTATGACAAAACGCCCTTTGGACAAAGTCCAAAGGACAATTTTATAAAAGCCAAAACGTCCTTTGGACTTTTGCCTTTGGACGAAGTATGAACGCTACTTAGAATTTGTCATTTGGACAAAGTCCAAAGGACAAAATCCAAAGGGAAAAGTCCAAAGGACAAAAGTATGAATACGTTGTTCTTTGGATTTTGTCCTTTGGACTTTTTCCTTTGGACTTTTCCCTTTGGACTTTTCAAAATCCAAAGGGAAAACAAAGTCCAAAGGACAAAATCCAAAGGGAAAACCCTTTGGATTTTGTCCTTTGGATTGGTCCCCTCATGTCTGCATTCTAATTTTCAGCGTCAGCCAGACATAATTTAACCATAATTTTATCGCAAACTGAAAGAAATAGATAAATTGAAGAAATTTAAAATGGGTAAAACCATTTAAATTAGGGATAAAATTAGCTATTTCACTATAATAAAATACTATCCACAAAAATTTGCGCAAATTAAAATGGCACAATATGCTATTATAATAGGAGTGCTATTATAATGGCCTACTTAAAAAGTATGCCATTATAATGGCATACGCTGTCTTAACTTTTTTATAAATGAGTTGCAAATTTTTGGTTATATTATATATTTTTTGCTTTGGCTATAGGCAAATAAAATCTAGCTGACCACGATATTTGCAGTATTGAATCGACTATTTAAAAGCAAAAACATTCAAAACTTTTTACTAAAATGGATTAATAACAAAGATTAAAAATTGTATTTTAATAATTATTTATCAAATTACTTAATTTGTAACCTAAATGCAAATTTTTAAGGGCTAAAGTTAGTTAATTTTTGTATATTTTGTGAAAAGGTGGAATTAAAAAAAATTCTGCGTTCTTATTTGTTTTTTTTTTAAACGTCATTACCGCACAATTTTAATTGGTCCCCTCATGTATGCATTTTAATTTTCAGCATCAGCCAGATATAATTCAACCATAGGATGAAGCAATGGTGTTTAGAATTAATGCTCGTCGACTGCGCCACGCACACAAGAAAAATAGTTATATTCTGTTGTTTGCTTTGATATGAATATTTTTCAAATAAGACAGTAGGTACACTCATTTGTATTGATTTGTTTGTACTAGTGTCTTTTACTGTACAAGAGAGGTTACAAAAAGAAAAAAAATAAAATTGGAAAAAATCGTAATTTTCTCAGTTTGTTTAGTTTAAATCTAGACTTAATTAAAATTGCTACACGATGACATGTTTTATCATGTTGAAGTGCTTTAATATATCAGTTTGTGCTAAATAAATTTAGGTTTTTTGATTAAACATCACATTGGTTAGAAATCATTGCTAAAAGAGTATTTTCGTGAACAATGATTTCGAAATAGCAAAAATAAAGTTGAAATTTGTGCTTTGATACTATTTTCAAACCTACATAGGTTTTTTATTGTTTTGATAGTAAAACCATTTAAAATTTAAAAAAAAATTTTAAAAAGTCCATTCCAAACTTTTAAATAGAAGCATTTTGAACGATAGTCAAAACCCTCCCATTTAAACGGAAATTGTTCAGTGTTAATATTGTTTACAGAGTTATAACGTTATAGAATTTTACAGAGTTATAACGTTATAGAATTTAGAGAGTTATAACGTTATAGAATTTACAGTTTACAACTTTATAGAATCACTTTTAGCCAATTAGTACTTATGAAAAAGGAGATCTTTCATCCATTGGACATTAATTTTTTCCCAAGCACTAATTGGCTAAAAGTGATTCTATTAGCTCCTCCAACAACCATTCCCACAGAGCAAAACATATATGACGTGATTACGAATACTATATGGCACTTTGGTGGTCCTTAAAATCCTGACGTGGAAACATTAAAAAAGCGGGAACCAAGCGCGCCAGCAGCGTTGTACCTACGAAAACGAAGTGGCAAAATACTAAAAATCCCCAAAAAATGTTTTTGCTTTTGTAATATTAAGAAGTATTTAAGAAATTTTGAACCAATGAATATTTAAAATTTTGAAACCCTAAAATGTATTAGTCGCTCGCTGTTGTTTAATATTTTCCCCAACATATAATTGGCGCTAGTTGTCATTGTACTCTCTTCCTACACTAAAAAACTCTTATTCAGAACTACTCTATAGTATCATATCGGCAATTTGGAAACTCATTTGGAAAAACAACTTTTTAACTGCCTATCTAGGCACCTTGCACTGAAACTTAAAATAAACATAAGATATAGAACACACAAACATTGAACCTGTACGGAAAATACCGTAATCATGAAAATGTTCCCTGATTATTGATTAGTGGCGGCATTGACGGGAAATAACCCGCTTATAATAACATCTGTTGCCATATATTTTTTTATTTTTACATGCAAATCTTAATTACACGTTTTAAAACAGACAATTTCTAATATAAATCAACATACATAATCAGTGTGATGCTATCATTAAACACTCCGGGGTTTCGTCTTTCGCCTTTCGTCTTTAAAAAAAAAACATTTGCATGATTACGGTACTTTCCGTACAGAAGCAATGTTTGTGTGTTCTATATCTTATGTTTATTTTAAGTTTCAGTGCAAGGTGCCTCTACTTTCTATTCCGACCTGGTTCCTATCTGCCTCCCAGATAGATTTAGCTGCCTCCTGCCTATCCCTCTTCACAAGTATATTCTTTAACATAAAAGGGAGTGCTACCTGCCTCCTATATTTGCCTCCGAAGCAGTTTTTGCTGCCAATGCTCTGCCTCCTAACCGCCTCCAAAATATTTTTGCTGTTTCTATCTGCTTCCGAGGCAGATTTTGCCGCCTCCAACCTACCATAGAGGCAACTTGGAGAGCTGTTTTTACCGGGTTATTTAATATGGCGGACAGACGTACACTTTGCTACTGCTTTATCTTCACCTGTTTTAGAACGTTCTATACGCCACATCCTCAGTTTTTTTATAATCTCTTTTATTGTGTTCAGTACAGAAAGAGGACTCGGTGTGGGTCACGGTTTACAAAAACAATACCACCTGACAAAACCTCCTACGCCATCAAACAAAGCTGATTATATAAGTTTTAAATCACTGTTACTGAGTAACTGAGATAGATACCTATAAAACAGGCTAAAAATAGGCCAGGATACGCAATTCACTGAATCTTAATTCGTTTTTTAATTATTTTATGTTTTTAATCATAAATAAAATAACCCAAAGTTGCGTCAAGGTAAAAATTGTTGCGATCTGACTCAATCTTTCGATCAAATTTTTGCTAAATTTTTAATCACTGCACATTTTTTTCGCACAGCATAGTTCAGCATAGTTAAAAAAAAGGGGTCTTTAACTTTATACCATATTTTTGAATCAGCTTAAATTTATTAGGAAAAACTTGTTTTTCCGTGGAAAAGCTAAAAGAATAGTTTTCTACGTTTCCTCCCCCATT
>JASAMX010023612.1:0-11725 GCA_030248175.1 Microlaimidae sp. YZB2_3 | reverse complement strand
TTCTTCGTTCAGTTACGTATTGCTGGCTGGGTTAATGCGGAACACTAAAAGCCGGTTCACACCGGAGTGGCCGCTGATAGGTGACGCACACCGCACACCATTCATACCGCAGCAACAATGACGATGTAATGATGTAAACCCGCGCGTTCACGTATCCACTACCCACTGCCACTCCGGTGTGAACCGGCCTTATTCGTCGCAGTCGGCTTAAATTTTCAAGCATCGTAAAGACTCAAGGAACGCTCTTTCGGCGCTTTTTTATTCAAAAATTATAATAGAATTAAAGTATATTAAATTGTTTGTACTATATTTTTAAAAATTTTCGAAACCAAATTATTTTTATGGAAGTTCGTTTTGTTTTTTTCACACTTGGAGTATCTGACTCAATTGCTTCCAAGTTTTAATTACTTTCTGACTATTTAAGTGACAGACGCGTAAAAAACGCAGATGAAATCACCGTCACGACGGCTTAATAGGGTAGTGCATTTAATTTCAGCACTTTTCCCAATTGGGCATTTTTGATTTTGGACTATATCTTTGGTAATCCTGGACGGAATACGACGTTTGATAGCACAAATGAGAGCTAATTATATGTAGATGACTGTCGTGAGCTTTTTATTTGTTATGTTATGCTATTTTTATGTGAAATTGTGTGATTTACAAAAAAATAAAAATGTTACTCGTTTTTAGAACATGGGCATTTCATGATTACGCAATAAATTGGTTTAAAAATTAAACTGTCCTGGTAAAATTTAGTCTATTTTCCGAATTTTTAGTCCCCGTGGTTCTACGTTGCGTCTGTGGTGAGCAATCGTTATAAAATAAAATAATGTAATTTCGGCACTCATATGCTGTAGGTAAAAACGAATTAAGTTAAGTGGTCGGGTGTTAAATTGTAGTTGTAAATAGTTAGAAGACCACGTTGAAATGTGTAGGGGTCATAGCACTGAACTTAAACTCGATTAAAAGAGTCCTTTTAAAAAGTGCCGAAATTAAATGCACTTTTTTTCCCAAATTTTGCTCATTTTGATACCATTTGGCATTTTAGCTGTAACTTTTTGCCAGTTACACGTTGAAAAACAAGTAGAAGCTTAAATTAAAGAAAACTGTCTGAAGATAATGATAGGCTTTTAAATTTTTGAAAATGATGATTTTTTACTGAGAAACAATCGATTGTTTGTAAAGTGCCGAAATTAAATGCACATATTTAATTTCGGCAATTTTCCATTTTTTTTTTAAACTGATTTAATAAATAAAAAAAATACTTTGGTACAGTGAAACTTTTGTGACGCAACGCAGTATCGTGAAACCTTCAAAATGAGCTATCAAACATGAAAATCGAGCCATACAGTAAAAAGTTACATTGGAAAAACAAAAAAGTGCCGAAATTAAATGCACTACCCTATTAAAATTTGCGTTTTTATTTATGCTTTTCTTCTTTGTGAAATGAAGAGCGCAAGAAGCGATAACAATTCGAAAGGGTTAATTTCTGCTTTTATTTGATTCTTCTCACGCGCTCAGTATAAACTTTTGCGTATTTTGAAATCTGTTAAAAAATCTAGCAATCTACAAGAATTATATTTGTCTATTGTAAAAGTAAGTTGTAAATATTGAAATTAAGTCTGTCGGATATTAAGTCATCTTCCTTGTCTGGAGACAGATTTATAAGCGCAACGGTTTATTTTGATTAATTCAATGATTTTTTGTAGTTACAAATACCAAAATAAACACTGTCGGTTGTAAGAATTTTGTTATTAAAATAGTGATAAATCTAGGTGAATTATCAAAGTAAAAATTAAGTTCATCTATCAAAAACACGAAGTTCTATGCATGAACTTTTATTTTTCATTACTTTATTTATATACATGTTATACTTATTTATAACAAATATTATATTTAAAAAAACGTTTAGATTTTTCATACAGACATTTTACTACTTAGCTCCCATTTTAGTTAGTCTAATAATATATAATAAAATTTCCAGATTACATGTAACCACACAAAAGCCTAATAAAAAGTAGTTATACACTTTTTTGTAAATGCATAAATATAAGACGGCTCTTAACAGTCTTGAACATTTAATGTTCGCAGCAGGAATCTTTATAAAGCAGAAAAGCTATTGTAATTGCTCTACCAGTATTACATAAATAATATAAAAAGCTAAAGTAAGATAATTATTTCAATTCTGAGAGAATGTGGGATTACGAATACATATTAGCTTGATAAAAATTCAAAAATTTTTTCTAGTGTAATTGATAATTTCGGCCACTTTTTTTAAAAGCCTTAATTATGAAGACCTCAAAAAAAATTTTTAAAAGTAATCAATGAATGCACAAAAATCAAATATTAAATAATATGTAAAATAAGCTTTAATTTTTCCGATTTTATTGTAATTTTTTAATGTTACAAATATGGTGTAAATAAGCAAAAAACAATTCAATTTGTATTAAAACTTTTAAAACATGCTTTTGTATTAACCCGTTCCCGTGATTGCCTTTTTCTCAGTTACAACCGAGAAACCTTCAGATGACCTAAGTCGTACTTCCGTCATACACAGTTTTTTGTGCGCGAATATCGCCCAATGAGCGAGCAAATTGAAATGATTAAAGCTGTACGGTAGCAATATGCATATTTTTCTCACGGATACAATGTAGAACGTAGAATATTTCATGTTGCAAAAAATTTGCATATTGCTACCATACAACTTTAACCATTTTAATTTGCTCGCTCACTGGGTACTATTCGCGCACAAAAAATTATGTATGACGGAAGTACGACTTAGGTCGTGCGTATAGAGTTTACCGCGGTAAGGTTTACGTACGACATTTGTCATACGAAAATTACCACCGTGAGACGAAGACCATTGTTGTACGAAGGTTTCACGGTTGTAATGTTGGAAAAGGCCATCACGGGAACGGGTTAATACTTTTAATAGTTCAAAACTCTTCCATGCTATTTAAAGAAGTTTGTATATATAACCTAACATTTCTATTGTAAAAAGAATACTCTGTAGAAGAATGAAAAAAATTAAATTTTGTCATGTAGTTCTAAAACTATATTTTAAAAAATCACCTAAATTCAAAACTGACATAAAATTTCTATTTGTTATGTTTCTAATTATGTTTTGTAGTTCCAGGCATTATAAATCTGTAGTTCAGGAGCTTTGCCCTTTTAACTAATCAACCCAAATCTTATTTCGCTTAAACCATTTTACGCTCTATATTGGCATTTTTACATTCTAGTTTTGATGTTTTTAACGTTTTAGCTTCTAGTGTACAAAAATACGCTATTTAATAGACGACATTATGGTTTAGGTAGTAAAATAGGATAAGCCTTGGAGTGCAAAAATGTGGTTGACACGACATCATTTGTTTTTTTTCCACCGCCCCACCAAAAATTCACTTTATTCCGTGAAGGTGGAATTTGCTGTGTACAACTATTTACCGGCAAAAACGGAATATCTCCGTAACTGTGACGTCAACAGTTTATTACGAGAATCTAAACTCTTTACACTCATGAAATAAACCCGATTGACTCAAACAGTATTTCCATTCAGTTTTCATGTTTTGTACCGTGATTTTGTTTTTATTATTATGTATATCCATTTTAATAGAGGAAAATATTTAGTATTTCATTATTTAGCAGATGATAAGATAAGAGCGTCTGCTCCAAGACCCAGTGTTTTTTAAAATAAAAAGAAAAACTGGGGCTTGGTGCTGGGCTCAAACCAGTAGTTCTGGTTTCGTTCCGTTGATTCCGTTCTGGTTTTAAATAAATGTTGGTGGTAAAATAGTTGAAGAATCTGCCCACACAAATTGTAATGGTAAAAGGCAGACTTGACGATCGAAAAATTACCAAGGCTTAAATTTTTTTTATGAAAGTAAAAGGTAATAATAAAGTAATTGCGTAAAAACTCGAATTTTATTTTATCCCGGTAAGTACGGCTCTTAAACCTGCCTCCGGAAGACTGGAAGCAGGTAGGAGACAGGTAAAACTGCATCGGAGGCAGAATGGAGGCAGGGGCAGGTAAAACTGCCTCGAAGGCAGGTAGGAGGCAGGTGACCCTTCCTCCTATGTTGAAGCACATACAGGTTAGGAGGCAGGTAGGAGGCAGGTAAAACTGCCTAGGAAGCAGCATGAAAGCAGGGTGGAGGCAAGTATGAGGCAGGTTGAAGGCAGGTAAAACTGCCTCCAAGGCAGGTAAGAGGCAGATGACCCTCCCTTTTATGTTGAAGCATATAGAGGTTAAGAGGCAGGTAGCAGGCAGCTAAAACTGCCTCGGAGGCAGGTAGGAGGCAGGGTGGAGGCAGGTAGTAGGCAGGGTGGAGGCAGGTAGTAGGCAGATAGGAGGCAGCAAAATTTCCGATAAGGGCAGGTTGGAGGCAGCAAAATTTCCGATGGAGGCAGGTAGGAAGCAGGTAAAAACCGTTTTTCTGAATTTAGGCACCCACCCGTCCTTACCGGGTTATAATATCTGTAGTTTAATTGTTTATTTTACAATTTACACAAAGCAAAATAAAAAATGTATAAGTAATAAAACCTTTAAAAAACAACAAAAAAACACACAGGGGAACATTTAAAATTTACAATGCAATAAATAAAAAATTGCTTACTTTTTCGTGAGTCTTTTAATCGTTTAGCAGTATTATTACTTAATAATTTTCCTTCAGAATCGAAATCGAATGTGTTAAGATAAATCGAAGTTCGAAATGAATAACCACTTTGATATTTGGAAGCTACCGACGCATCCCCAGATATTTGCACTTCATTTAACTGTTCTTTCAATTGTTTAATAGATTTCTGAAAAAAAAAATTAATGTTTGTCTTTAAAAGGCAAAACCGTAATACTTAATTATATTCTGGACCTTTGTACCTCTATAATACGCAACGTAACTATGACACATTAAAAATTTTTTAAATTTCATTTTCGTTTTTTGTTAAAAAAACAGATTTCGCAACTAAAATTACAGTTTTCTTATAATTATAAATTTTTTTCGTATGAATTTAACAGTTATATTCATAAAACTTTTGAACACGGTCCATTCAGATTGCGTCCGTTTTTACGCAAATCGGTCTCTGAATGATAGTCGCAGTCCAATTTGGTCATTGAAAAGGGACTGGGTTCAAAAATGCTCCATTTTTTGAACCATGAACAAGTGTTGCTGTTTTGATTACAAGCGATCAAAAATTTTAAATATGAGTAAATTTCGAATTTTAAATGTAAAAATCGGAAATTAAAATCCATAAATAGTCCAAACAGGGTGAAACAAAAAAGGGACTAGTCCTCTTTTCCGGTGACCAAACCAGACAGCGACCGAAAATTGAAGACCGGTCTGCGTTAAAAAACGAAGTGAACAGAGTCCGAAAGTTATCAATACCATCGTAAATTTTTCAACAATTTTTTAACCCACCTTAGTCAAAACTTTGTTTCTATTAAAAATTTACAGAAAAGACCAGAATTTTTTTCAAACATGCTCAAAAGAAAACTCGCTAATAAAAGTATCAGAATAACCGTTAAAAATGGTTGGAATGATTTGGAAATTTATAGTCAATTAGTTATAAGCCAATGTTATTGGTTTAAGTTTAAATTATAACGATAAAGTCTTTGTTTAGTCCGTCCAAATTTATTTGCTGTGAATTTTCGAAAATTTTCCCACATTTTTATAACGTTTTTTTATTCATCACTCTAACATAACAAATTACGCATATATTGGGAAAAAAGCGTCAGGCTACGTAGCTGAAAACTAAAAAAACGTAGCTGGACAATTCCTAGTTTATGAAATAAGGTGAAAAGACAGTAATAGTAAGAAAATAATAATATCACGGAATCCTTTTGAGCTGTCTTGTTAATCATTAGATAATTTAATAAATTCACCAATACTTTATTTACAAATAATAATAATAAGAAATATGTATAAGAAAGGAAAATTATGACACTTATACTATATAACAACTTTTAAAAAATTAACATTTAAATGGTTCTCTACAAAAAGAAGTACTATGATGGTTGTTTTAGACTTTTGGTATTATACTATTTTATTTCCATTTAAATTACTACCATTTTAATAGTATTTATTTGAATGGATCGCATTAGAATGGTAAACTCAAGGGCTTTGTGGAAGCGTTAAATCTAACAAGCGTAAGTTTTTGCATAAAATACGTCACTATTACACAAGTATTTGTTACTGTAATTCATTTTCGATTACATTTTAAGTTTATTGAGGTTCACTTTTAATCAAGTCGATAGAATGCGGACCGTGAAATTTTTTTTACAATGATACAATATCTTAGTAAACACAGAAAGGTAAATAAAATTTAAGCAAATACAACATTTTTGTTTATTTTTTATCAGACTTTTTTCAGTTTCCCAAATATTGCACCCTAAGTTACACTTCTTTAAGCGGTTTTTTTACAAAAATATATTACTAAAGCTAAAGTCTTCCGGGCTGATATTAAGCCCGGAACCACTCTCCGTCAGGAAGAAATAAACACTAAATGCGCGAGCGAAAAAAATTTTAAAAAATTTTTGAGCGGACATGTAACAAATTATGATACGGGGTCTTTAGAGCCACAAGCAGGAAACTTGGAGCCATCGAAAATTTTTGGGAACTTGGAGCCACGAGCAATGGGAATTTGAAGCCTTTCAGAAAAAATTGATTTGGGCTTAAATTTAGGTTTTGCTTAGACTTAGGTACACGTTTTAGCAATTTTTATTTTTGGCTCCATGTTCCCCATTTACGGCTCCATGTTTCCTAGTTTTGGCTCCAAGTTCCTTAGGCTCCATCGACCCTAAATCCCAATTATTATTAAGTTGCGTCAGGGGTTTCTCTGCACGTGATATTTTCTCAAAGAACGAGTGGTTACTTTACTACCCAGCTATTTTCACCCCGATAAAATTTATCTTTAGTAAATTACCAAGCCCAAATATCATGTTTCGGAGCTTCGACCAATAAAAACGAAAGAAGCTATGGAACTGCGAAGTTCCGTTTTTTAAATAAGTAATCTAAATCTATTTAGCTATATTTAACCTCGAAATACATTAAACACTAAAGGTATGTTGTTTACACTATATTTGATGATGCCAGTCAGATATAATTCCATCACAGTAATAATAAATCTATATAAAATAGACGTAATATGTGTGTGTCTAAATCAGAAACCCAAAATACCATGTTTTTTGGAAAAAATTAACATGGACTTCTTTATACTGGACAACACGTTTTTTCACAAAAGAAGGGAATGACCTTGCTCCCCAAGCACAAAAGAAATTGGCCTAAATGAGATATCATTGCAAAGCTTACAGGCCGGGAAATGTCATGAAAGTGTTAAAATTTAAAAAAATAGCATGGACATTCTTAGGCTGGACAACGCCTTTTCACAGAACCCCCGTTTTGGACTATGGACTTTGGAAGTTAGAAATTTTTTTGTCGTTGAATTGGCTTAAACTTATTGGTTAGAGTAATTAGTAAATAAAAAGCCAGAATATCATGTTTTTTTGAAAAGATGAACATGGACATCTTTATACTGGACAACGCATTTTCACCAAAGGGGGGATGGATGCCTCCTCTCAGCCGCAGAACAAAATTAGATTAAAAGAGGTATTATTGCAAAACTTACGGTTTGGGAAATATCATAAAGGAGTTAAATGTTTAAAAAATAACATGGCCATTTTTAATGTGGACAACACATTTTTATCAGAGGAAGCCCTATAAATTTTAAAGTTAATTTTTTTACTGCTAATTGTTGCTATTGCCATTGCTATTTATTACCAATGGATATTAGTAAGTGAAAACCAAGTGTATCTTTTTTTTGGAAAAATCGACATAAACATTTTTATGCTCGACAACGAATTCCTTCCTCCTCAACTACAAAAAGGATTAGGCTAAATGAGATATCATTGGAAAGCTTACAGTGCAGAGAGTATCATAAGGGGGTTGAATTTTTTTAAAAAATAACATGAACATCTGTATGCTGGACGAAGCATTTTTACTATTAACTACTAAACGAAACAAGTTAAATGAGATATCATTGCAAAGCTTACAATTCAGGGAATTATCATCAAAGGATTGAGTTTCTAAAAATTAGCAAATGAACCTAAAAAATACAGATATAATTATTTGTCAGCCGTAGGGCTGAAACATGCTACTTGTTTCATTAAATTTTCAGTAGATTAAAAAAATAGTATAGTAGTTTATTTAAAACACATGTGAATTTAATTTGTCCTAGTGACTAGTTAAAATAAAAGCTGAACATTTTAGTTTTTAACAAAGAAAGTTGCACTGTGTACTAAGATTAAAGAGACGTTTTTTGATACAGTTTTAAATGGTGAAGGTAACAATTTATAAACAACCTAATTTGTATATTCGGTTTGAACTTATATAATTTGAAAGTTGCAGTAAACGGATAAAAGGTTTTAGCTTTTATCATTCATTATATTGCTTTTATGGTGAACTTATTTACTTATTTTTACCAAAACAAAAAGAAGCTAAAGCAGTCCATTCAGCAATGATGAAGTAAAGGAAGAAAGAGCGGAATATTATAAAAAATTAATTTATCTGGGGCTGTTCTACTAAACACGTGTTATGTATGCGTGCTAGTTATCAATTTTAAAAAAAAAAATATTTGTAATGTTCTATAATTTTTTTGATTTTTTCTTAAAAATCTCATTGTATTCGTTGTTTAAATAAGATATAATAATGTTTTAAAAATTTTATGCGTATTTGTTTAAATACATGCTAATAAATATTTAACCCTAAAACTCGGTCCACACTGAGGTGGCAATGCAGAGCGAGGTGGCATTGCCACGCTGTTGTGTCCAATATTAAACATAGGACGTGTTCACGCTGAGGTGGCAATGCCACCGCTGTTGTGTTCGATCCGCAACTCCGTTACCGGAGGCAGCTTTTTGTAGAAAAAAACGCGTAGGAACTGGCACTTTGTTAAAACAATCAATGAAAAATATTATGTTTTTTACATAAACGCTTGCATTGTATAAGAAAACCAGCAAACATATTAAAGTTTTAACAGAAAAACACGTGAAAACACGTGCATTGTAAAAAATTTTAAAAATACTGTGGTTTTATTGCACAGCCTTGGGTTAAAATAGGATGTATGACGGAGTTATTGAACAATCTAAAAACCAAACTTTTTATCTTTAATGAACCAACCTAGCATAACAGAAATTGGGTCGGCGGTCCCACAACGAAACAAAGTTCCTCCGAAATTAAATGCATTTTTTTCTATTATTTTTGAAACTGGAAATACTATATACAAAACATCTACTTGAAAAATTTTAGTGGTCTTTTTGTATTTAATTAAGCATCACAAAATGATTTTTTTGATTAACCAAAAAAATTTACATATGAGAAACTTTAGTTACGCTTAATATAGCTCTAAATAATGGTCAAAAGTTAACAAAAAATATTCGAAATTATTTTCATATAATTGTTTAATCTCCAATTTCTGAAAAAATTTTGTAAAAATTATTGGTTTTATAACGAATTCTGATTTCACGGCGAGACCACGGACCCAAACTTTTGAAATGCTAGGTAGGTCCATTAAAAAAAACTTTTAAGTTTTTTTCTGCGACCGCAATACATACTCTTCAGAAATAAATCCGAAAATAGTTATGAAAATATTCATGAGCTTGCAGTCTTATTTCTTGAACTAAAGCCTGAAATTCTCACTGCTGTTTGCACCGTTGTTTCCATCTTCTGCGAGTTTCCGAATTTCTTAATGTCTTTTTCGAAGCGCAAACAATACAAAAGCAATACACAAGCAAAATTTCATGGTCTTCAAAATCAGAAAGTATAAAAGTGCTAACTACCGACATTTTTTTTGCTCTACAAGCAAAAAATTGCTAGAGCATTGCGTCTCCAGCGGTGGTAATGCCACCCCAGTGTGAACCTAGTGGTGTCATTCCCACCGATAGAATTTCCACCAGTGGTACTCAGTGTGAACCAGGCTTTAGGGTTTTTTATTCTCTGGAAGAGGTTACCACCTTATCCCGGTAAGGACGGGGGCCTGATTTTGGAAAACGGTTTTTACCTGCCTCCTACCTGCCTCCAATCTGCTACACCCTACCTCCTATTAGCCTCCGAGACAGTTTTAGGTGCCTGCTACCTGCCTCCTAAACTGTATATGCCTCAACATAGGAGGCAGGGCCACCTGCCTCTTACCTGCCTGCGAGGCAGATTTACCTGCCTATACCCTGCCTCCTACTTGCCTCCATTCTGCCTCCTACCTGCCTCCACTCTGTCTCCATGCTGCCTCCGAGTCAGTTTTACCTGGTTATTAGCTTTTATTTAAAAGAAATATGCATAAATTTGCTAAAATATCAACTAAGAACGTTTAACGCAAGTGATAAAAAAATCTTCTAATTCTACCATTATCGGTATATTTCAGTTTTTTTTATATTTTAATCTTAAATCTTTATATCTTTTACTTTTTTTAATGTTATTTCATTTATTATAGTTTATTGTAATTGTTAATTTTATTTATATATTTAGTACTGTGGGCCATTTATTAGTCTGTTTTTAAATTTAAAACTTATATGATTTATGCAATGTTATTTCAATAGTTTTTTTGCAATTTTAGATGTAATTTACAACTGACGATTAAACGCTGATTCATACTTATGTAACAACGTCTTTTAGACAAAGGCCAAAGGACAAATACAGCGCATAAACGTATGTAAAAACGTCCTTTGGACTTTGTCCGAAGGGCGTTTTTACATAAGTATGAACCAGCCTTAAAAGAATCCGAAAAGTTTTTGTAGATGTACTCAATAAACGTTTTATTATTATTATTTAATTATAAAATGTAACGTATTTAGTTTACTGCGAAAATCCATTTACCTGAACAGTTAGGTTTTTTTTGAAAACAGGGTCATCAAGAACTTTTTCGATTTGACAAATGTGCGTTTCCAAATTTGAAGGGAGTTTTTGTCGCTTGTCCAGTTGAATTTTTATCGCGGACAAAAAGGCCAAAGCTTTTTCCGTTTCAGTCGTGGTCATATTTCGCAGTTGTCATGGGCCACGCTAAAAAAGATATTGTTTTGATAACAAAGATTAAAACCTCGAAAATATGGTCATTACTAAGTGCTAATTTTTGTTTTGAGTCTCGAAACAAATATTAAGCACCATACCGCCGAAAATATTAAAATTCAGACACGGTTTTTAAACGTGGACCTAAAATTAAAATAAAAAATCCACAAAAATTTTTTTATTAAAGAAACACAACTGGAAAAACATTTTGTATTACTCGTTTCACTTTGGTGGTGGATTATTGTTTAGTGGTCACGCGAGCTTGTAGTTATATGTATATTAAAAGTGGGAAATTCTTTAGTTTGTACATTAGGTAATATATTATAATTTTGTATCTTTGATGTATCGTATAAAAAGCATTTTTTATTGTTTGCCGTTTGACTTTAATAAATGATTTGAAGTTGTATGGCCCCAAACTATTGAAGGATACTTAATTTTTAGTGGAGTAATTGTTTCGTATGTGTTTGGTTTGGTTTGCACATTTAATCGCTGCAGGTTTGTTGAGTGTTTTGTGTTATTTTGTGCGTGTGTGGTTTGTGGTTCTTAATTTAAATTTAAGATTGATAGTATTTCCTACGGCTTTTTAGGTTTTTAATTGTATTTTATTCTGGAACATTTGGTCTAAATACTGTATAAACACATCATGATAGTTTAAACTACGCGTTACTTTTTTCACAATA
>JASAMX010023610.1:0-13300 GCA_030248175.1 Microlaimidae sp. YZB2_3 | reverse complement strand
TTTGTGATTGTTGTATGTGGTATATGTTTTGCGGCCTTTGATGTAATTGTTTATGAATTTTGTGATTGTTGCTGGTACTTGTGTTTGTGCAAGTTTGTGTATGGGTGTGTGGTGATTGACAGTGTCAAAAGCTTTGGACATGTCCAGTGCTATGACAACTGTGCGGTGTGGTGGTTTTGGTTTGTTGAAACCTGCTGTTATGTGAGTGTAAGGTGTTTGTAATGCTGTGTGTTGTTGTTTGAAGCCGTGTTGGTGTGTTGTGTTTGGTATGTTGCTTATGATGTATGGGAGTCCAATTTTTTTGCAAGTTTTTGTGAGTGCAGATATGAGTGAGATGGGCCTGAATGATTGGATGTTGTTGATGTTTTTGTTTGGTTTTGGAATTGGAATGTGGTTGGAGAGTTTCCACTGTGTGGTATTGTTTTTGCGTTTATTATGTTTGTGTAAAGTTGTGTGAGTGTGAGGTATTGTAGTGCTGTGTTGCCTAGATGTTTGAGGTGGTGTATGTTTGTGTTGTCAGGCCAAACTGGATTGTTTGTTTTGCTGTGATTGTTTGCTGTACTTTTAAGGCTGGTTCATACTTATCACAATCACAAAGCGTCCTTTGGACAAAGTTCAAAGGACAAAAACAGCGTAAAAATGTCTTTTGGACTTTGTCCAAAGGAGGACAAAATCCTAACGACAACATGTTCATACTTGCTTTCCTTTGGACTTTTCCCTTTATATTTTTTCCTTTGGACTTTGTCCAAAGGACAAATTTTAAGTAGCGTTCATACTTTGTCCAAAGGAAAAAGTCCAAAGGACGTTTTGGTTTGTCCAAAGGAAGTTTTGGCTTTTCTAAAATTGTCCTTTAGACTTTGTCCAAAGGACCTTTTTTCATAAGTATGAACCAGCCTTTAGTGTGACGAGTGTGGATTTTAGTTGTTTAATTGCGCGTGTGATTTTGCAGTTTTGTTTGTTTTGTGAGTTGTGTATTGTGTAAATTGTTTGTTAAAATGTTTTGCTATGCTGTATCATGGCAAGTGATTGTTTTTGTGTTGAATGTAATTGCCCTGTTTTTGTCTGTACGTTGTTTTTTGTTGTTGAGTTGTGCTGTATAGTTTGTGAGAGTTGTGTTTTTGGGTAAAGTGTTTTGTGATGTGTTGCTGCCAGATGTTTGCTTTATGTTCTGCTATTATTGTTTTTGTATTTGTTTGTTTAGCTGTTGTATGTCTCGATATGTGGGGTCTGCTTGTCTGAGTGCATTGCGATGTTGTGTGAGTTGTATAATATGTTGCGGTAGTGGCCTGTTTGTGTGCTTAATGTGACCTTTGGGAATATGTGCTTTGTCTGCTTGAATGAGTTTTGTGAGTGCTTTGTTTGCTTGATGTATGTTTGTTATGGGTGGAAGTGTTTGTATGTTGTCTTCTAAGATGAGGTGAAGGCTTGCCAGTTTGCTTTTTTGTAATTTGTGAATGTTGTTTTGGTGTGTTGTTGTTTGTGTGTGTGCATGTTTAGTGTTGTCAGTATTGCTAGGTGGTCTGAATTGAGTGTATGTAGTGTTTGCCAAGAGTGGGTGTGGTTGATGTTTGCTAAGATTATTGTGATGTCTGGAGATGTTTGTCGTTGATTTGTTGCTGTTGGTTTGCGTGTTGGTGTATTTGTGTTGAGTACTGTGTGTTTTGAGTTTATGATTATGTCCGCTACTGCTTCCCTTCTACAATCTTCTATGGGAGAAAACCATAGAGGGGAGTGAGCGTTTATGTCGCCTATGATGATTGTGTTGTCTTGCTGGGTGAGTTGGTGTATGATGTGTGTTGTGTCTGCTATTTGATTGTTTTCTGTTGTTGCTGATTGAGTGTCCCTTGGAAGGATGTAGATGTTTGTGATAAATATGTGTGGATTTTGCGTTTTGTGTATGCGTGTTATGAGTAGTTCTGCAGTGTTGTGTTTTTTGTGGTGTTTGAGTAGGATTGAGTTGGGAGAAGATAGTGTCTGTGTATGTATGTGAATAGTCCTCCCCCAGTTTTGCCTTGTCTGTCTTGTCTGCACGCGGTGTAGTGATGTAGTTTTTGTCTATTTGTTTGCGATGCTTTGAGTTTTGCTTCTTGCACTGTGATGTCTACTTGAGTTTTGTTGACGAGCATTTGTAGCTCTGTGATGCTTGTGTTAATGTCATTGATGTTTATTTGTAGTATTTTTAGTTTTGATTTGGAGTGTTGAGTGTTAATGTTGTTTTGTGCTTGTTGTGCTGTGATGTTGGTTGTGTGTGTTTGTTGGGTTGTTTGTATTGTGTTGTTGTATTTTGAGGTTTGTTTGTTGTTTTGTTTTTTGTGGTTGTTGTTTTTTTGTGTGTGGTGTAGGGTGTGTAATTGGCAAGACCATGTTGGTTGTTGTTTGTATTGTTTGAGTGTGGTTTGCCCGCATTTCGCATGTACCCAGTGTGGTGTGTGTTTGTTTTTGCATTGTATTAGTATTTGTTTGTTAGTTATGTATGTTTTTGATGCTTGTTGCATTATGTTACATGTGCCGTATATTACTGTGACCCTGGGACCAGGGTCATTTTCAACATCTCCCGCGCGCAGTATTTGAAGCTCCAGCCAGAGCGCGAGTTTTGGATTGGAGCATCGCAAAAAGGTGCCAGCTGGTATCTGGTTTTAATATGATCCTGTATTTGAAGACAAAGCATTGAGAGATTTCGTTTCGCTTTGTTTTGCATTCCCACCATGAGCAGGCCAGGATACTGGAAACTGCGCGTTACACTCGTCAGTTTAATCATCCGGCATTCAGTGTTAAAATGGTGAAAAAATACATTCCAGCATCATTTATCTTCTGCCACGCAGGGCCATCATAGGTAAGAACGGTCCCGGCAGCTAGGTGGGGGTGGGGGGTGGTGGTTACCTGGGGTAAATTGAATTTTGAATTCTAGGAGGGGGTTCCAGGAGGGTACGGACCCCCCTAGCTTTTTCAAGGGGGTAGACCCAGGGTGCGAAATTTTGAAATCTATAGGGGGGTCAGGTGGGGTATGGTGTCCAAAGCAAAACAGTTTTAAATAATAATAAGTTTAATAATTGTTCTTTTTATAGGATAATACTACTGTTTATTAAATAAAAAGCGATATTCTGTTGTAAAAAGGGTGTAAAAACATGAATATGTGTTAAAAATTCACGTTTTTAGAAAATTTAGTATAAAAAAGTACTTAAAATTTTCCCGAGGGGGAGGGGGGTCAGATTTTAAATTCTAGAGGGGGGTCAGCGGTAAAAAATTTGGAAATTGGGGGGAGGGGTGGGGGTCCTAAGATTTTTTGTCTAGGGGAATCCCAAAATTTCAAGGCTAGGGGGGGGATGGACCCCACCCTGCCCCCCCTTTCTCATCTATGAATATTTCGTACATTTTTTATACCCTAATTAGACATTTTTCCACACCGGGGTGACAAATCACAACGCGTTCACCCCGCAGCGAAAAGAGCTATGTAACGGCAAAAAAACGCGGAACGCTTTGTCAAGGCTAAAATCCCCCAAAATTTATTAAAAATTTTACCTCTAAATTTTTTAAACTTAACGATGCAAAACAAACAAGAGAACTAACTTACAGATCTTTTGGCCGCTTCAACTTTGGCCGCCCCTTTCAGAGAGTTACGCACGGCTTCGGCCGCCAGCTGGGAGTATCTCACATAATTGACGCCAGCCGCTCTCCAGAACGTCATTCTGACACAATGATAATAATACAAAAAATAAATATTGAAATTCGCCGAACCTTAAAAGCAGTTTGAGAATAAAATTGTTATTATTATTATACGGATCTAATAAAGCTTAAAGTTTCTCCGGAAGTGTCGCTGTACAGCATTCAGATGTAAAATAACAGTATTAATACAGAGTAAAAATATACTTCTCATACACGCATAAAGGTTATTTGAATTTTTGTAATTATTAAATAACATACGCGTATTAATAGAGGGCAAAAATACCTTTTCTTACATACATAAACAGTTCTATTTAAATCATTGTAATTATGAAGTATTTATTTTAGTTAACATATCTGAACGAAAAAAAAATTGAATGACTAAAAGCAGAAAACAATAATGCTGTGTTCAAATGTGAATATAAATTATTGAGAAAAAAAATCTAAATTTTAAACTCAAAAAATGCAAAATTTATTCAACGAGAAGTCTAACTTTCAATCTTAAAGAAGTTCAAGTATGGAAAGCAGCGCGCTAAACCTAGCCATGATATATCTGGTTTAATAAAGGATCGCAAAAGCAGACTATAAATTTATTTTGAAAAAATCAAGTTCCATTTTGTACGGTAATTCTAAAGAATTCGTAAATATCATAATTTCAAACAAAAACATTTAAATTTATGAAAAAGAGTAACTTTTGTTCTGTATTGGCAGTTGTTTAAACTGAACGCTTTGCAGTAAATATTCTCTGGGGTTTCAATTATTTTCGTTGTAATTTGATTTATAATATTATTTCACTCACTACACGCGCACCGTAGTTAGCAATATGCAGTTTAAAGCCGTATTCTGTTTGTATTTCGAAGAATATATAACGCAAGAGAATGACCGACTGACTGTACACTTAATTTCTGAGCAAAATTTTGCAAGAAAAGTCGCACATGCGCAGGTGTTTTTTTGTTGTCCAAAAATAATCGCAGTGCGAAAAAATCAGCATTGAGTGCAAAGAAAGTCCCATTTTTTGCAATAAAACTAGCACTGCGCCGAAAAACTAGCAGAAAATGGGGGATTTTTGTGTAGAAAATTTGCATAAAGCTATGCATGTGCGAATTCTCTAGCAAAATTCTGGACAAAAATTTAATGTCAGTCGGACATTATCTTATGATAAATATTCTTGATATTACTAATAAACCATGCAAAATAATTGTTTTTGCTGTTAACTCCAGCGATATATCGTATCGATCCCATGTCAAAAATCAAGAGTTTTCATACTTAAAAAAATTGTTCGGAACGGGGAGACCTTAATCTTATAAAAATAAGTGGAAATGCCTTTTGAAATGATTTTGTACATTCAGAAAACTGTCACAACAGGCTACCAAAAATTTTTTAGGTGCTTGAATATCTTTTAAATCACATTATGGGCTTTTTATCGTGAATACAAATTTAAAAATCATTTTTAATTCTAAAAAAAAACGATTTTATCGCTAAGTGAACAACAACTAGGGTTTTTGTCGTTGCATTGCCCAGGGACGTAGCGAGAGTTTCATTTTGGGGGGGGCGGATTGTAGTACAAAAAAAAAATTTCGGGGGGGGCTCCGCCCCCCCCGAAATTTTGGGGGGGGGGGGCGGAGCCCCCCTTAATTTTTGAAAACGTTAAAAAAGCAGGGATAAACGTAGATAAAGCTGTATAATACACTGTTTTTGGCCTAATAACCTATTATCTAATGTTTTTAGCGGTAAAAACATGTTTTCTTAGTTAAAAATTACATAAGCACACATTGGCAGAGCCTGGATTTTACAAAAAAGGAATTTAGAGACGTTATTTTTAGACCTCTTGGCTAAACCCACATTGTAAACCAAAGCACATAAGCAGCATCTCGGCTCCATGTTTTCTAGGGTACCTACCTATATGAAAAAAATCCAAGCCAATGCTATAAGCGGCAGGAAAATTTAGGAGGGGAGAGGTACATAAATCAACCAATATGATTGTTTGTTTTGCTTTCTGTGTAGTACTTATTACTTATAAAAATTATTGTACTACTAACTTTGAAATAACATTAGCATCAGGCAACATAAATAACGAGATATATGTATGTATACTATAGAAAGTGACCGCTGAGCGAAGCGAAGCGGAACAAATTTTTGGTTTTTGGGGGTCCATTGGGGTACTAAAATTATTTTAAAGTTTGGCGCCGAGCGATTAGCGAGGCGCTAGAAAATTTTGAATTTTTAGCCTCTGAAAACCCCCAAATTTTACTATCTGGCGACCATTTCGGGGGGGGCGGCCGCCCCCCCCCCCCGCCCAACCACTATCCTTATTTTTCCTCCTGTCCGACCGTTTCGGGGGGGGGGGGCGGCCCCCCCCCGCCCCCCTGGCTACGTCCCTGGCATTGCCTGAACCTATCTTTATTAGGCAGATTATATAAAAGGTAGGAATTAAAAAACCTCAGAGACACTTCTCAGACCTTTATTTCTGTTTGCTGAAAAAACCAAGGCCCGCCGGTACGGGGTCTTTAGAGCCACAAGCAGGGAACTTGGACTCATTGAAAATTTTTGGGAACTTGGAGCCACAAGCAATGGGAACTTGGAGCCTTTCTGAAAAAATTGGTTTGGGCTAAAATTTAGGTTTCGCTTAGGCTTAGGTACACGTTTTAGCGATTTTTATTTTTGGCTCCAAGTTCCCAACTTACGGCTCCAAGTTCCCCACTTACGGCTTCAAGTTCCCAAGGCTCCATCGACTCTAAATCGGCCAGTCCAGCCAGAAATGCACTGTTAATTTGTAATGCTTTAATCTAAATGACATTACGGCAAATCAAACATTGTAACACTAAAAGTGTGGTTTTTAAAACCTGAAATTTGTAAATCCGCACATTTAACCACCGAATGTTAGCAAGCTTTTATTCACAGTTATCACCATAAAAAAACCTTGCAAATCAATGACAAAAATGAACGCTCAGCACTTGCGAAAGAACAAAAAACCGTGTAGCAAACTAAACAATAGTAGCAATAATGATAAAAATCAAAAATAACATTAAACACCTTTTATAATAATATGATAATAATAATAGTTATAATATTAATATATATATAATATTGTATGTCGTACAAAACTAAAGTCCGATTAAAAATGAGTGAGACTGGTAATTTTTTTAGAAAAGCGTATCTCGCTAACGGTAAGGTTAATTTACACAAACATTTTCTATTTGTGTATACATTTCAATGTTAGCTATAAATTGCCAAATTTATCGCCTGAATCAACCGTAATGTTAGCGAGATATTCCCACCTGGAATTTTTTTTTCAATATTTTTTAACAGACTTTAGCGCCTTTTCCCATAATCGATGAATTATACGTGTACGTTATCAGAATTTTTATCATCTCAATTTATGTCAAAGCAAAATGACAATTGGTGGTATGTATTTTAATATTATATTTTTTGTTGTTATGTGTTTTCTATCACTAAGTAACACTGTCCAATTTTTTTTGTATATTATACATTATACTTGTTATTTGTGTTATAACCGGCCGGACGGCAGGTCGCACAAATAAACAATAAACAATAACAGCGCGATGCTGTTCAACCACGGCTATAAAAGAGTGATTTAGTCAAATATTCCTGTGGCTTTGGTAGTTTAGTGGCAGAGCGTTCCCACGGTGAGGGAAGAGTCGCTGGTTCAAGCCCAGCTCCAAGTCCCAATTTTTCAGTTTAATTGGAAAATTGGGTCTTGAGGCAAAGTCTACAGTAATATTTGCTAAATAATAAATTTACAAAATCAAAAGCCGCTACAAAAATATATTATACATTAAAGAAAATTTTTTTACCAATATTTTGCTTTTAGCTTGCAACCTTTTTTTAAATCACATTCGTAAAAAGATCAGTTTGAATTTAAAATAGTGGGAAATTATTAAACATCACTTTTAAAAAATCTACCAATATTTTGCTTTTAGCTTGCAACCTTTTTTTTTTAATCACATTTCGTAAAAAGATCAGTTTGAATTTAAAATAGTGGGAAATTATTAAACATCACTTTCAAAAAAATCATCAAAGTATAAAAAACAATAAAAATTGCTTGGAATTTTTAAAGTAAACTGAGACCGCTGTAACGCACCAGTATACTCCACATAATATTAATACCAGAATATCAATGTATAGTACGGGGAAAAAAGTAAATTATTCACATCAGATCATGTAAAATTCAAGACTGGACAACGGAAAAAGTATAGCATTTTCATTACGTTAAAATAAATTACATTCAAAACCCCACAAACGGCGAATTTTTTTCCATTTAATTCAGGGATTTAATGAATATGTTGCATTTTTAATTTCCAATTAAAGTACAGTAAAAAAGCATAGACTGTAAATTGCGACATTTTAAAAGAAAAAAAATTCTTAAAAAAATTTAATTTAAAGACTTTAAAATTTTTTTAACGTCTTAGAAAACTACAACGATGGTAAATGTGTAATTTTAGCTAAATAAATCTTGTATACTATACAAACTGAATGAAAGTGCTAGTTAACTATAATAATAACACGTTAACACCATAAATTTATTGTAAAAGACAACACATCAGTAAAAACTGTTTATATAACAAAAATTATTACCGTATTTTTGTACATATTTTCATAAGTTGAAATGTTTTTAATGCAGCTTAGTTTTATTTGAATTATATAAATAAAAACCAGCCTATTTTCGTATTTTTAGCCACTGTTTTAATTGCCACAACAAACAAGCCATATCACAGGTGGCAAGAAACAATAAAAACGCTGCCTAAATAAGAATAACTACAGATAACCTAGAAGTAGCAACAGATTTTTTTTTGAAAATGGAGAACTAGGAATTTTAATTGAATTATGTTCAAATATTGAGAAGCTGATATATAAAAAAGCTGTGAACGGCGGTACATTATAAATTTGGAAGTATTTAGTTTTAACTAAATAAATAAAAAAATTTTTAAATTTTTGCCTAAGTATCGTATCTTCAGAGCTTTACTGTTTTTGATTGCTTTTAATCTAAGTCCAAGTCGCTATATTTTTTACTTACGAACTTTTGAAATTTGTTTTAATATTTAGGTCATAAAAACATATCGTGTGCACTTTCTATTTTGGCCTTTAAATAAAAAACAAAACAATCACAAAATTGCGATTTTAAGATTTGCAATAATCATAAATTTTAGACGAACTACTTAATATGGATAGATGAAAACCAATCCATTACTAAGCATAAAATAAGAAAAATAAACAAAACGCCATAAAATCAAAATGATATTTATTATTTGTACCTTTACGTTAGGAGTTTTGAGATTTAAACATCAAAAAAGTTCCAAAATAATTCAAACACTTAATTCCGTTCTCAATTCCGATTTAAAACAGTTTTAATCTGTTCTACATTTTATATAACATGCCTTGTATGTATATAATATAAATCAAATAAATTTTAAACTCACGATTTATTAGACGCGGACGTGTTAAGATGAAAAACAAACAAACTAAAAATTATCACTAATTAACATTACAGGTAAAGAGCTCTGCGGAAAGAAATAAACAAAAAACGCACGAAACAAAAAATGTAAAAACACATTAGTAATACAATATTACAGAATTTTTTTACAAAATTTTGTAAAAAAATAACACGACCTAAATGAATAGTAATGTTCCAAACTTCTAATATCATGCTAGAGCTCCGAAGATTTAAACAGAAGGAGCTCCGCCCCTTAAATGGGTGAAGCAATTTTAAGCTTGAATTTATTCCTGAGTTATGTTTTTAAACTATTATATCATCATTTTAAAGACTATTTTATTTTTTTAGTGTATACGTTTTCAAAAAAAAAACACTTTATTTTGCAAAAAGTTTTTTAATAAAATAATTTATGACATTATTCTTTAATTATTCATGGAATTAGTAAAAAATAAGGTGGAGTTTCAGAACTCCAAAGAAAAAAAGCTGTACTCCGAAGCTTGGAACCACAAGGAACATTACTAATTTTGGATAACAACAACAACAAAATACTTTTAAATGTGAACTTATTTCATACTTCATCAAAACAAATGTTGGATTTTTCGTTGGGTATCTTGTCGTTTTCATTCCTATAGGGATAAACAACCATAGGTGAGAAAGGGGGGGAGGGCAGGGTGGGGTCCACCCCCTAGCCTCGAAATTTTGGGCCGCCCCCCCTCCCACAAATTTCCGAATTTTTTACCCCTGAACCCCTTCTAGATTTTGAAATCTGACCCCCACCCTCCCCCCTCGGGAAAATTTTAGGTACCTTTTTTATACTAAATTTTCTTCCAAAAACGTGAATTTTCATCACATATTCATGCTTTTACACCCTTTTTATACATGAATATGGCTTTTTATTCAATAAAATGTAGTATTATCCTATAAAAAGAACAATTATTAAAGTTATTATGGTTTAAAACTGTTTTGCTTTGGACACCGGACCCCACCTGACCCCCTCTAGATTTCAAAATTTCGCACCCCGGGTCGACCCCCCCGAAAAAGCTCGGGGGGGGGGTCCGGACCCCCCTCCTAGAATTCAAAATTTGATTTACCCCGGGTAACCACCCCCCCTAGCTTCCCCGACCGTGCTCACCTATGTAAACAACTTTTCATAAACAAACTTTTATTTCAAAATACCTTAGGTTTTATTTTGAAATGGTTTTTAAAACCCATTTTACGGGAGTGGGTAATCAAAAACTCCAATCCCCCTTTGCTCAAACATCTGCTTCAAATTATAATTTTTAGTTTCTCTGAAAAAATCTGCTTTATTGGGAATTCTTAGTAAACAAAGAATCATTTCTTCTCTCCTTGAGTACCGTATCAATTTGGCAATAATTTTAATTTGGTTATATTAGCTCCTATAGTACGGTAATTTGTCTATTATGAACTCCTTATCAAAACTAATTTTAAGCATACTTAATATAAAAGATGCTGAATTTCGTTTAAACAATTCTGGTAATAGATTTGAGCCTTCGACCCATTATTACGTTTCACATCATGCATGAGATATACACAGAAAACAGCAGTCAAGATTTTTAATTGTAAATATTATTATTTACAATTTTATCAAAGTTTCAAATTGTAGTACCTAACAATATTTCGGAATAGTTTTAAAATAGCTTACACAATAGGAAACAACATAATTATACCGGTAAGAGAACGGAACCTTCTACTTAAATGCCAAAAAAATTGAAGTTTTAAAAACCGTGATAAAATATTTAGAGTAACCGATTTAAATTCGTTCAGCTTTAATTTCGGCCAGCGCCTGTTATTTTTGCCATGCGCAAAGTTATAAAATAAATTTTGTATGGCTAGATAGTTCGTCATGTAATCTATCTAGCCATACATAATTCATACGACCTGTGCACTGCCCCCGGGTTGTATTGGGAAGGGAATTCCAAAACGAGGGGGGGCACGGGGGAAACTTTTTTGAAACGGGGGGCAATAAAAAGGGGGGCAAGCAGGGGGGAAAGAAAAAAAAAAGGGGGGGGGGGGGGGAGAAAAAGGGGGGGGGGGAAAAAAAAGCGAAGGGAAAAAAGATAGAAAAAGGGAAAAAAAAAGGACAAAAAAAAGCGAAAATAAAGTAAAAATAGGTCTAAAATGGCTTAAAATACATTGAAATAGGCTAAAAACTGCAAAAAATTGCGATGATGGCGTCATCATAGGTCAAAAATGGCGTCATAATTTTAGGGTACTTTTTCATTTTTTGGCCGGGAAAGGGGGGGGGCAATAAACCGGGGAAGGGGGGCAAATTCTCCAATAAAATTGGGGGCATTTCCAGACCGTGCACAGGTTTGATTTTATGACTTTGCGCATGGCAAAAATAACAGCCGCTGGCCGAAATTTTTTAGGCTGGTTGAATTTAAGTCAGTCACGCTAATCTTCTTGTTACTTAACGGTACTCAAAAAATCAAAAGGTGGACGCTATAAAACTAAAACCAAATACTATGTACAACGTACAAAGCTTACAAAAAAAAGAGCGGGTACCTTTTAAACAGACTTATACACTCTTTTAAAACTTCAACGACTCAAGTAAGCTAAAATAAAATTAAATATTCTAATTATAGGCTAATAACCGCGCGACGGAATCCCTGCCAATCGGAATTCTTTCCAATGTTTTGCAGTACGTCGTTACAACGGCAAAATGAGCCACAGTTCGTATAAAATATGTGTGCCTGTGACTCATTTAAAACCGGACCCTATTGACTACAGAATGAGTCACAGTCACGTGCATTTTATAATGACACTGGCTCATTTTGCCGTAGTAACGACGAAAAGTCCGACGTCGCCTCACCCAGCGAAAATTGGCCGAAATCAGCGGGTCGCTTTCTCTTGAGAGAAGGAGAGAAAGACGCCACTCCGCACGATAAATAACCCACCGTTGGACGCAAAGGCGGAGACGTAAAAAAATCCAAACCTAAGGAAAAATTGTCACCAAGAAATATTTAGACGTGCGAAAAAATCCCCGGAAAGTTTCAGAGCTACTCCGCATAAAACTGCGGGTGGCAGGCTACCACCTCGGGTTAAGGCGTAAACATCAAGTTTCTAATCTCCTTCATTTCCATTTTCATTTCCTTCGGATTTAAAAAATGATAACGAAAAGTCTCCTTCGTTTCCAGTGCTAGCGAATACAAATAATAATGAAGAGTCTCCCTCTATTCCAGTGATAGCGATTAAAAATGATAATGAACCAATAGTGTACAGTTGTATACAGTGCCATGCCAGAGTTCAGAGTACGGGATACAATATCCAAAACCGCCGAAAGTTTCGACCACCATGAATAAAAAATTGCAAAGGTACAATTAGCAGCAACTTGCAAAAATAATAAAAAGGCCAACCGTTCACTGTTTCTCTAATGAGTAAAATAATTAGTCTTCTGCTCAGGACGGCTGCTGATTGGCTAAAAAAATATTAAAGGCTGCTGATTAACTAAAAAATATTAAAAGCTGCTGATTGGCTAAAAAATATGGGCGAAATTTTATAATAAATTAGGGTAATGTAGGAAGCAACTTTCAGAGGTGGTTTGGGTTCAAAATGATCTCAGGATTTTTTTTTTAAATTGCAAAAAAAGACTTTTTTTACAAAAATATACAGTAAGAAAAATCCTGAAGTCCTTTTTTCATCGTTTATAATAAAAAAATGGTAAAAGCCTATAGCTAACTATTTCCAAACTTTCGTTTAAAAATAACAAATCATTTTTTTTTAATTTTCGTTTAATTTTCTTTTAATTGACGCCGAGAAACTACATTTTGAACCATTCCTTTAAAAGTTATTTTTAATTAAAAATCCCAGAGGACCCAGTAGCCGAGTGGTTAGTACGTCGAGCTCGAATCCTCGGATCCAAGGGGCCGAGTAGTGGCTCGACCATAGTTTTAACGCCGAAAAAATTTTTTTTTATTTTTTAGCTTTTCAATTTAAAAAAATGTTTTATTATTTAAGATCCGCTAAATAGAAAATGAAAGAATGGAATATTTTTGGTAATAAACTTTATTAATATTTTGTATTTTTGACATGTATTTTAGTGATGTTATTTGATGATTGTGGACGATAACATTTTTTTACAGAAAAATGAATGTCAAAAATTGAATCAGCAGGTAAAACTACATATAGTAAGATGTAATTCAAAAAGATCTGTCGTCAAAAAAAAAA
>JASAMX010023609.1:0-14865 GCA_030248175.1 Microlaimidae sp. YZB2_3 | reverse complement strand
AAGAACAAGAACGACCGGAATCCTTTGTGCAGATTTGCAGCAGAATGAATCCCAAAGGTTTAACCCTTTGGGGTTTTTCCGTCCAAAAACCGCTGGAAGTCCGCAGAACGCCTGCCGCGGCAGTGCTTCACTGTGTTAAAATTGATGCTGACCGTCTACGGCACGCTGAGTTTAACACAGTGCAGTACTGACACAGAATCCCTTCTGCGGATTCGCAGCAAAAATAATCTTAAAGGGTTAATAGTGCAGGGTTCAAACTGCTTTACTTTCATTAAGAAACAAAAACAAACTCATATGGTTTATTATTTCAACCGATTAAATTTTTTTAGCAAAAGTTAAAATGTGTTTTATTAGCATTCAAGAATTCACGATTAAAATAAAACAATTGTTTTTTTAATCAAGATAAATTTGGAATGCCCATGTTTTACTGCACGATAATTAGTATACCCTGTTAGTGTGTACTTCTAATTTCCTAAACACAAAAGAAAAATAAATAGAACAAAAATTTTAAACAAACCACATTTACCACGGCTCAAAAAGTATACTTTATGATGCGCATATTGATTTCTTAAATATGCAAATTTCTCTTTAAATCAGTCAAATCTGATTGTTCCTGCACGAAATTTCTCAGTACTCTTTTGTGTCCGTACTCTTTTGTGCCGTACTCTTTTGTTCCAGTACTGTTTCGTGCGTACTCTTTTGCGAAACCCACGACTGTTTGGTGATACTGTTTCATGGGTTTACGGAAAAAAGCACCCGTGGCAAAGGCGGAAAAAAAGCACCCGCGCGCAAGGCGAAAAAAAAGCACCCGAAAGGAGCGCATGACAAATATCATGAAGCGGCGTTTATTTATTAACTTATCAGTATTGTATATACAACTTGTTGCACAGAGTTTTTAAAGTTTTTCACGCTATTATTTCATTAATTTCTGCAATAATGATCTTAAAAAAATAATCCGGAATTTTCTGTAAACGATCGTTGTTTTTATTATATACATAATTATAATCGTAGGGACTGTAAACCAGGCTTTGTTATTTTATTTTTTCAAAAAAAAAAACACATTTCTATGATATTCGTCGATGGCCCTATTAACTGCGACTTTTTTCCATGTAAATTACAGTACGAAACCTTGCCAACGCTGGTAGGATTTAAAGATGCCGAAAACAGTTACAGAAACTTTAAACTTCATTCGAACGTCGAAATCAACCATTTTTTAACGATTATAATATACTTTAGAAAATTAAGGAATTAAAAATAAATCAAGATTAAATAAATAAATAAATAAATTAAATAAATTAACGTCGAGGCCGTGGCGCAGTGGCGGATCCTACGTCTTGCATACTGAAGGTCCCTGGATCGAGTCCCCGCTGAGACACACTAAATTGTGATAATATTGAAATAAATAAACTTTTTTTTAAGATTGAATAAAAACTAAAAGTTTTGTGTACAATTAATTGAAACGCGTTGACCTTAATTCGAATTTATTATGTAATATTGGACAAAAATAATAATTGGAAAAAATTAAACGAAAAAAAACTTTCATTAGTATTCATAAAACTTCCGACCGGATCCATTCGGACTGAGTCCTTTTGTTTTCACGCAAAAATTAAATCGAGTCCAATATTTTTACACCGACTAAAAACTATCAAAAATGCGTTTTTAAAGCAAAAAAGTATGAACTGTTTGTATTTCACTTAAAACATGTTTTTGAATAAAATTTGTTAAAACAAATTAATGAAAGCGAGCGATGACAATATTAAGAACTAGACTCGGTTCAAAAAGTGGACCCGGTACAGTTTTCTGACCAAAGCAAACGAACTCAGTCCAAATGAACCCGGTCCAAAGTTTTGTGAATACCGTGTATAATTGTAAATATGTTAAAACTAACACCGCCAATATAACCTAAAAGAAGCTGTTAAATTTATCAAAAAGAATTAGGAGGTGTGAAAAATTGCTAAAATATTTTATAATATTAAGATTATTAATAGAAAAATCGCATATTAAGAGTTTTAAGTTTAAATTTGAAGAGTACAAATTTAAAGCTAACACAGATTGTTTGTCATTTATAGCATGTAAAATAATTTATAGGTCAAGTTCAACAAAGTAACGTTTAATATTTGACGAAATTACGTGAAAAGAACCCATTAAAGAGTTTTACGTTAGCAGTTTTGTTTGAAAATTCGCGGTTAACATGTAGAATAATCTACGGCATTACTTAGAAAAGTCTTGTAGATTATTCCGCAGGTCCTAGCAGATTTTTTGTACATAATAAAAAATCTACACTGTGGAATAATCCAGTAAAACTAGAACAAATGTTTAACACACAGCCAGACATTATTTACTCTTATGCATTCTTGCTAGCTTTAGAATAAGAAATTTAAACGTTTTTATATATTTAACTGTTATATGATAAGAATTTTTTACAACAAATCAGTTAAAAAGCTATTTTAATTGAGAAAATTAGGAAATTCCTATTAAATTTTTTATAATGAGTTGTGTTCAAACAGGAAACTTTCCCACAGAAATTCTTTTAATGGATATCACATTTTTATCATTTTATATGTCATTTCACGCAATTTAAGGGTGTTTATTGTTTTTGGTGACGAGTCAAAGCCTACAGGGAAAATTTTTGCATATATGGCGCCCACGCTGCATATTTCAATTTAATTTATCTTTTGTCGCAATATCTATTTATAGATCAACATAAGCAATTTTTAATAAAACAGTGACAAAACTTGTAATCAACTATTTTGTTAGATTTCATTTAAAATTTCTAGAAAGAAAGCTTAGGTAGCTAAAAATTTAAGTTTTAAATTTCGTCGAATAACTAAATATGACTATTTTTCCACAAAAAGTCAGTCAAACCAAAAGCATCAACAATGCAACAGGTATGCTCAACAGACAAACATAACAGAACATAGAAGATTTAAGACATCAAATGGACACAAATTTTTCAACAAATCATATAAGTATCAGACCTTCAACTAATAATCCAAACAAAAGCATCACGAATCAACAACAAAAACACAACGACAAGAAAGACAATCACTAATCAATGACGAAAAAAGCAATCACCAATCAATAACGAGAAGGACGGAAAAACCCCAAAGGGTTAAACCTTTGGGATTCATTCTGCTGCAAATCTGCACAAAGGATTCCGGTCGTTCTTGTTCTTTGTTAAACTCGGCGCCGATCACGAAGTTTAAGACTGAACAGCGGTGGCGTGGAATTCCTTCTGCGGATTTGCAACGGTTTTTGGACGAAAAAAATTCCCAAAGGGTTAAGCTATTATGCTCCAAAGAAACGACCATTTAAACAAAATCTTCAAAACTGCGCTTCTTAAGGTAATATTTGAACACCACAGTAATATTTTGACGGCAGATCTCTTCTAATTAATTTTTACTAACGTAATTTGACCTGCTCATTTAATTTTTGACAGTTATTTTTTTTAAAACATTGTTATCGTTTACAATCATTAAATGACACAATAAAATACATGTCAAAAATACATTATATTATAATAAAATTCATTGCCAAAAATATTCTGTTATTTTTTATTTTTCATTTAGCGTATCTTTAATAAAAAACACTTTTTTAATTAAAAAGTTAAAAATTAAAAAAAAAATTTTTTTTGACGTAAAAAATATTGCCTGCAGGGAACTCCAACCTACAGGTTTGAGGATTGGAGACCGACACTCTAACCACTCGGCTACTGGCCCATCTGAGATCTCTCTCGTAAAAGATACTTTTAAACACACATTTTGAAATTTACATATTGTAGTTTCTCGGCGTCAAATCAAAAAAAAATAAATAAAAAATAAAAAATTTGATTTGCTCAGATGTTAATAAAAGTTTGGAAATAGTTAGACACAAGTCTAATCAATACTTTGAATTGTATTTAATTAAAAAACTAATTCAGGATTTTTTTAAATCGATTT
The DNA here is from genome assembly GCA_030248175.1 of Microlaimidae sp. YZB2_3. Classification (NCBI taxonomy): domain Eukaryota; kingdom Metazoa; phylum Nematoda; class Chromadorea; order Desmodorida; family Microlaimidae; species Microlaimidae sp. YZB2_3. Next base: position 10,927 of record JASAMX010023609.1, on the reverse strand, counting down.
TTCTTTTCAAAACATCGATTTTTTTTAATTTTCCTAAAATTTTAAAATAAGTTTTACTCCAAACCACTTCTAAAAGTTGCCCCCTATTTTTCGTTAATTTACTATAAAATTGCAGGAAAAATTGCAGGAAAAATTTTTTAAATGGCCAAAAACTGTTTTTTAAGCTTTAAATTTATTAAACTATATCTCGAAATAAAACACTGGGTAAACGATGAAACTATTACCGTTGGATACATCATAATCTGAGCTTTCGATCGCACTATACTTTTGTCAGACAAAAATTAATATCTAAGTTGATATCTAACTTTTAGTAGAAATAATCATAACTGTGGTGTTCTACCTTAAATGAATTATATAAAGCTTTTTTTCGTTCTCCAATTTAATTTTAAAATATTCATGTTATTTTCGCCACTTTTTACATTTTTTTGTTTTTATCATGGTTTGAAAATTTTGAATCCGCAAAAAATAAAAAAATGAAATACTACTCTTTAATTAAATGTTAAATTATTTTAAAAATAAAGTGGGGCTCCGTGTTAAGAAGATGCTTCAGGGCTCCGAAAACCGGCGTTCCGGAGCACCAAAAACTGGCGTTCGTTTAGAATTATAAATGATTGACTTAAAGTTTTATTTGATAAATTGTTGGTTTTTTTTGATAATCGACTAATAAAAAAATATGAGTTTAAAATTTAAAGGTCAAAAATTAAATACATTTAAAAACAATTTTCATAGCATAATAAATCTTAGTTTAAATAAATGATTTTTTCTGTTATTATAATTAAAATAGAAGACTTTAGGCTAGTTTTTTCTCAATTATTTTAAAACATTCAGAATAATCTGTAATTTGGCGATGATGTTGAACTTTTGGTAAATTAGGAATTTTTAAACGATCATCAAAATGAGGATAACGATTATCATACTTATTGAACAATCTTCACGATATTGAACAATATTCACGAACAATCTGAACGATATCACGTTTTAGAATACCGTATATGTATATTGCAACGTAGGTCTCATATACCTTTTGTATGCTCCTAGCAAATTACATAAGTTATTCGAATCACATATTCTAAATATAAGAGAAGCAAGTTTTAGGCCTTTTTTTACAATAATTTCACAGTGTTGAGAAAACTTAAGGTTTCTGAAATATATACCTCAAGATCTTTTATTAGTTTTTTTTTGACAGAAATTCATTATCAATATAATAGTTAAATTTTGAACTTCTCGTTTTGGAACTGAACTTCACACTTAATTTCAGCCAAAAAAAGCTGTCAGTTTTTAACCATGCACAAACTCTCAACAAATTATCTTGAAGTTGAGCTGTATTCTGTTTTATCTTAAGAAATAAAACTTTTATAAACTTTCGCGTCATCTGCGAAAAGCTTAATTTTAGAATGCTAGATGCAATCAACAAAATCATTAATATAGATCAAAAACATAAAAGAACCAAGTACCTAACCTTGTGGAACAGAACTGCTGTCGTGGTACAAAGATGACATATCATGCTTTATTATTACTCTATAGTTTCTGCCAACTAAAAATGTAAAATGCTTCAATCCTTTTCAAAAATCTTCCACAAATACCATATTTTTGAGTTTGTATAATAGTTTTTAGTATAAAACCGTGTCAAAGGCTTTAGCAAAATCCAAATATATTACATCAATATTTTTTATTAATTAAAAGTGACGTCCAATCTTTTAAAGTTTCTAGCAATTGAGTTATGGTTAAACTTTTAGCTTTAAAGCCATGTTGGTACCTTGACAAAATATTTTGAAAGAAAACTACAAGTTCATTCTCCTAACTAACCTTTCTATTAGTTTACAAGAAAATGAGGTATTGGAAGGTAGTTTTCTTTATTGGATTTTAATGTTTTTTTATAAAGCAAAATTACTAGTTAGTTTTCCAGTGAGGAGGTAAAACACCTTGATTATATAGTTTTTGAAAAATAATTAACAAAGGCTTACAAAGAACTAAACTGGAAAATCATTTGGAGTTTTGAAAGCTTTTTTCACAGTTTTTTAATCGCATGTAAAATGTTTTTTACAAGAAAAAACATATTTTCAAGTTTTCTAATTGGTTCTACATTAAAATCCGGATAACGATTACGGTCTAAGTTAAAAACTGAGCTGAAAAATTTAGCAAAAACCTCGGGTTTTTTCCATGTAATTTCTAGCATAAGAGCCGTCACCTTTTAATATAGCTGGAATTATATCCTTATTTTTTTAATTTACTATTAACATATTGATAAATATTCTTAATGTTTCAAAAATTTAAAATGTTAACTATTAACTGGTGTGCATGTTCCTGTGTTCAGTGTTCCTTGTTAAATGGTGCGCTTTTGTTTGGAGTATTATTTGAATTGGTACGTTGCTTATTTTATTATTTGTCGCAAAATTTGTGTTGGTTTGCTTTTTTAAAGCTTGCATGTTTTTTTATACCTGTTGTATAGTTGATGTCTTCGGTTTGACTGACTTTGATTTTCGGAAAAATAGTCCTATTCAGTTATTGGACGAAATTCAAAACTTAAGTTTTAGCTACCTAAGCCCTCTTTTTGTGAAGTTTAATTAATCGGTTAGTTACAAGGGTTGTTGCTATTTTATTTAAAATTGCGGATGCTGATCTATAAACAAATACTTTAGCATTCTTATCAACATCTTAGCAAATTACAAAAGTTATTTCAAATTAATGTTATAAATATAGAACATTTAGATACATAAAAAACATAAAATATGGAACAGGAATAATCTTTTTGTAAAACTTTTTTGAACGCGTTTAATTATGGCCATATCACGTTTAAAATACTGTATATGTATGCTGCAACGTAGGTCTCATGTACGTTTTGCATGCTCCTAGCAAATTACAAAAGTTATTTGAATCATATATTCTAAATATAAGAGAAACAAGTTTTAAGCCTTTTATCAATATAATAGTTTTTGACAGAACTTCATTATCAATATAATAGTTGAATTTTAAACTTCTTGTTTTAGAACCGATGTGTAAAACTCCACATTCACTTTCAGCCAAAGAAAGCTGCCAGTTTTTTTAAAATGCAGCAACTCTCAGCAAATCATCTTAAAGTTGAGCTGTTTTTTTTGTTTTCATCTTCAAAAGAAAAGCTTTAAAAGAAAAGAATAAACTTTCGCGTCATCTGCGTAAAGCTTAATTTTAGAATGCTGGATGCAATCAACAAGGTCATTAATGTAGATCTAAAGGGACCAAGAAGAGAACATTGTGGAACAGAACTGCTGACCTTGTACAAAAATGACATTTCATTCTTGATTATTATCTTATTATTCGAATTATTCGACAGTATTATGTAGAAAAAATTTACCTAGAAATTTTGCGTTCACATGTTTTCATTTCTACATGATGAAAAATCTATATGTGAATTTGGATTGCTTAACATATAATTAGAACTGTTTTTTAACACACTGTTGGACAATTGATTTGCCAGGGGGAAATAAAAATCTATTAATTGCTACAGCAGGAAAGGTTAAAACGTTTATTTTCATCATAAAAGCTTTCGACCCGTTCTTGGATCATCCTCAGTTAAAACTTCTGAAATACAAAAACATTTTTGTTAGAAAAGTAAAAAAGTTACAATAAATAGTAAGTAAAAAGCAATTAAATCACAGGAAATGGAAATTAATAGGTATAAATAAAGTAAAAGATAGATAAAAAACACAATTATAAAACAGAAAACGAGAAAAAAGATTTTGATACTATTAACATAATTCTTACTAAAAGGTTGTAAAAAAAATTTTTATATAAACTAAATTTTATGGCTACTCTATGCTCAAGATGTACTTAAAACAAGGACTATTTGGAACTACTGGACGACAAAGCTAAAACAAACACTAAAAAAATAAAATAAAAACCTAAATTAAAAACAAAATAACTCAGCGCTAGTAATATTTTTATTTAAAACGAGCTGATCCCTAAGAATACAAAAACTTTCTTTGAGTCTCAAACAATATTCATTTGACACAAAAGCTAAAACGGTAAAATTAAACAAATTAGGCTTAGTTGTTAACTGATTACAGACTAAAATATGGTCAAAAATTGCTGGAGCTTTTGGTACTACCTGCTTTCCGGTTTTCAATGAGGCACCAATGTGTTCCGACAATCTTGTGTTAAGATGGCGGGTGATAGACCTACAGTAGGTGGTTTTACAACAACTACATAGAAATTTATAGACAACACAAGACTTCAGACCCAAAGGAATCCTATCTTTTAAACGAAAACAAGTAGCAAGTGATTTAGAAGTTTTAAACGCAATGCTTAAGTTAACTTGAGGAAAATGGAGGTAAAAAAGTTTTTTAAGTTTATTTTGAACGGTTATAGAGTTAAAACCAGTATATGGTAAAACAATAAAAAGAGATAATTTATTTGCGGTTAAAACTTCCAAATCTTTAGACTTAAATTTCTTGTTTAAAATTTTTCTAATACAAGCATCAATAAAACCAAATGGATATCTGTTTTTACATAAAATAAATTTTAAAATAGCAATCTCTTTATGAAATAATTGGTAAGATGAGGATAAGTTAAACAATCGGGATAAAAGTCCTAAAACTAAGCCAGTAAAACAGTCTTTTCTTTTTCATAAGTGAATTAAATTTTATTATGGCGCGAATTTAAATATTCTAGAAATGGTTTTATGTGGTTCGGATTGTGAAAGAGAATAAAACAGTCATCAACATATTTTCGGTAAAACGCCGGTTTAAATTCTGTGGGACAATTTTTTAACCAAATATCTTCATGGTAACATAAAAAAGCATTTGCTAAGGTGGGACCAAGGGATGAGCCCATTGCTACTCCATCAATTTGTTGATAAAACTTCGAATTAAACATAAAAACATTATTCTTAACCGCCAACTTGATAAAATCTTCCAAATCCTTTTTGTTAGTAAAATTTTCTGGACATTTCCCGTTGTTAAAAATGCATTAGCACAAATTTGAGTGGTTTCCTGTAAAGGGATGTTAGTGAATAAAGATTTTACATCAAAACTGGCCATATACAGATTTTGGACAGAAATTCGGACGGATTTATTAATAAGAAACAAAGTAGGGGGAATTATTTATTTAAAATTATGAATATTGTATATGAATTTTAATAGGTTACATAAGTGTAAATACCATATAATACCCTAATAATCTACTTGTTAATACAAATTATGCTCATAAATTTATTGTTTTATATATTAAGTATGTGCTTGTACTTAGATTGTATATATTTGTTTAAGCCAGTGTGTATAATAATAAATATGAGATAATTATTGCAAATGTAAAAGAATCACGAATTGAGTATTTGTTAACAGAACAGTCAGATAAGACTGGGACAAAAAAATTTGCTAAAAAATATGTCGCGGTGCCAATCGCTGATAAAATTGGTCGTAGCGGTGGATTTTCTTTATGAACTTTGGTAAGACCGTATAAGCGGCCAGGCTGGGATCCTTTAGGATTAAGACGGTTAAAGGTCTCTTGTGAAATCGTGTCTTTATTTTTGAAGCTTCCTAAAACTGACCGAATTTTGTCCTTGTGATTAATTATAAAATTAAAACATTTGTCTAAAACAGGATCCTCTTTTATTTTGATTTCTAGAAATTTGGTGCGATCAGATAAAATTTCAAACATTTTATGATTGTAGGAGTCCCGATCATATAAAACAACAGAATTTCTTTTGTCTGATTTTTGTATCACTAAATTCTTTTGAGCGCGAATCATCGAGTATCATCGCTTTGTCTTAATCACCTCGCCTGTATTACCTCAAGCCTCAATAAAAACTGCCTTAAAAAAGACCAACTTGTACAAGATTCTAAGTTTGATCGTCTTAAAAAAGAGCAATCTCGTTTCACTCATGATTTAAAAGTCGTCATTCACAACTTTTTATCTTTTGTTTTATCTTATATTCACAAGAAAGTTTTATAGCTTGGTCTTAATTTTTCTCTTCAGCCAAAAAAAACTTTTTATGTTTTTTATCAAAAAATATTGGTTTAAATCCAAATAAAAGAGTTTAGATTTAAAACCGCAATATTTTTCACCTATTTTATCCAGAAGTGCTAGTTATCATTAATGACGGAGTTGTAGGCAGACACAACTCGATTTAATGATAGCTAGCACTTAGAACCTAGCACTTAGCACGTAGCACTTAGCACTTCAGTGTGAACGACCCATATTTTTAACAATGGTTACAATTTTTTCGAGTGATAGCTACCATCAAGCACGTAGCACCTAGCATTCCAGTGTGAAACTGGCTTTAGTGTTTTTAAGTGAATAAGACGATGTAGATATCAAGCTATATGTATCCTATTTCTATGGTACATTACATTTTTCAATTGCAATATCTAATGTTTCAATATGGAACATTTTGATAATATATAAAAATCCAATGATCTATAAAAATAATAAATATGTGATATTCATCAAAAAATTATCCATGGAAAAGTTGCTGCTTGAACACAAAATATTATAAAAAATTTAATCGTAATTTTTAAATTTTCCCAATTAAAACAGGTTTTTAACTGATTTGTTGTAAAGAATTCTTACTAATATAACAAGGACGTATAATAAAACCTAAAGGTATCAAGAATGCAAGAGTGAAGAATGTCTGACTGTGTGTTAAACATTTTTGTTCTACAATCTATACAAAAATGAAGCGGACTGGCGACAAAACTCATTACTTTAAAAGGTTATACTTCCATAACCTAGGGTAGAATATGTACAGGAAATATATCGAAGCATAGCTCAGACTCTTATAGCTATCTTTTAAAAAGGTTAGAAAAAATTGTTTTTCTATGACGTAATCACGACGACCAATACTGTGAAAAAAACCTGGTCCCAAAAAAAACAAAACTTTTTTATTAGTACGAGATGAGAAACGCAGTTTGAAAGACCCTTAGAACCTACTTTTTAGAGTTTTTTTCTGAAAATTTGAGAGAAATCGGCTCGCTCAATTTTTTTATGGTGCGTTGAATGCGCGCGGTTTTCGCGATTTTTCGCCAAATTAATTCTCTGCAAAAAAGATAGTTTTTGTTTTGCTTCCTGCTCGACGTGTGTACAATTTTTTTCATATTGTTATATACTAAATGTCCGCCATTTTTTATCCCTTACTTTTAACCTAAAAATTTTTTTGGGAGGTTGACCCTTCGGGGGCTAGGGGGGCCAAACACAAATGCCGAAAATTTTTTTCTAAATTTTTTTCAAAATCATTAAAAACGTAAAATTTATCAAAAAAAACGACTTTTTGTTTTTAGGTTTAAGTAAAAAAACCTAATATTAAGCTTACAATAAGCTGTAAAAAATGACGAATTTAAAATTTGGAAGCATTCCAAGCCCGTATTATGGCAGCAGCAAATCTCTAAATTTAAAGTTTTACAAGAATAATAAACTTTAGAAGATTAGTTTTTAATTTTTTTATTTTATTTTGATTTAAAACATTAAAAGTGGTCTAAATAACCCCATGAAAACGCAAAATAAATTTTCGTTAAAATTCGAAAATTTTTCTTTACGCCATGCAAATCTTTGTCATTACGTCATAATTGACAATAACAAAAAAATACAAAGCTTTAAAACAATAAATCAACACAAATATTGCGACAAATCATTTTAGCAACAGACCTGCTAACTTAATATTCCAAACAAAACCATCATCAATCAACAACGAGACACAGAACATTCCTAAACAGGCTGATAAGAATTCTGGCCCAAATCAGGAAATCTTCCTTTCTTCACTCTTATTTAAAACATACACAATAACAAACTGCTTCTCATTTAAAACACAAAGCAACCAACACAATGTGGCTGGCTCGTGGCTCCAAGTTCCCATTCCTCGTGGCTCCAAGTTCACAAAAATTTTTAATGGCTCCAAGTTCCGTGCTTGTGGCCCTAAAGACCTTTTAGACCGCAATATCACTAACTTGAAATAAAAAAATCGTGATCTCCAAAATAAAAAACCCTACCACCTGTTTAATATTCCAAACAAAAGCACCACCAATCAACAACGAGAAACAGAACATTCCTAAAAAGGCTGATAAGAATTCTGGCCCAAATTAGGAAATCTTCCTTTCTTCACTCTTATTTAAAAAAATACACAATAAGAAACTGCTTCTCATTTAAAACACAAAGCAACGAACACAACGTGGCTGGCTCGTGGCTCCAAGTTCCCATTCCTCGTGGATCCAAGTTCACAAAACTTTTTAATGGCTCCAAGTTCCGTGCTTGTGGCTCTAAAGACCTTTTAGACCGCAATATCACTAACTTGAAATAAAAAAATCGTGATCTCCAAAATAAAAAACCCTATCACCTGTTTATAGGATCTGTTCAAAAAAAAACAGATTATGTTGTAAGCCCCCACTACCCACCTAATGATGCTTAAAACACAAAAAACTGGCTGCTCAACCGATTAGACAAAACAGTTTGAAACAAACTCCAAATGAGGATGTAAGTCAGGGACGCTTAAAATTGTTAATATCCGTACCATTTATCCAGAGTTAAACAACGTACTTGTAAAATACTGTGCTGGAAGCCTAAATTCATACCATTTCAAATCATTCAGACCATTTAGAGAATTGCGGTTGTGATCTTAGAAGCCGTCAGCGGGTAATTTAAAGCCACCAGCACTTTTTGGAAACTTAAATAGAGCCGCAAAAACTGGAATTTGAAGATGAAAAAAAACAGTTCGGAGAGAGGAAGGCTTTGGCTTAGGCTTATGGTTGGGTTTCAGCGAATTCACACTGCTGCTGCTGCTGGTCGTTAAACCGAGGCACTTAGAGCTGAAATTTGGAAGCCTGAAGCGATTAAATTTAAACAAAAACTTGTAAAACTTATCCTTAAAGGCTGGTTCATACTTATGACAAAAGTCCTTTGGACTTTGTCCAAAGGACAATTTTTGAAAAGCCAAAACGTCCTTTGGACTTTTTCCTTTGGACAAAGTATGAACGCTACTTGAAATTTTGTCCTTTGGACTTTGTTTAAAGGACCGAATCCAAAGGAAAAAGTCCAAAGGACAAAAAGTATGAACACGTTGTCTTTTGGACTTTGTCCAACCAAAGGACGTTTTGACGCTGTGTTTGTCCTTTGGACAAAGTCCAAAGGATTTTTGTCCTTTAGACTTTGTCCAAAGGACGTTTTGTCATAAGTATGAACCAGCCTTAAGCCTAAGCCAAAGTTTAAACCTTACTAAAAACCTTTTTTTAACTTTCAGCTTCGAATTTTAATTTTCGCGGTTCCAAATCGTCAAAATTTTTCAACATAATTTTATAATTAACATTTAATTTCGAACTGTAAACCTATATTAATAATTGAAAACAGTGAAATAACTAACTTTTTTTAAATTTAGAAACGAAGTTTTGTAACGTTTTCTAACGAGAAAAAGTGGTGGGGTTTGCTCACACAAAATTACCACCTTTGAAATTGAACGAAATTTAAAATTTTAGCTTTTGGCTACCCAAGATTTTTCGACATAATAATATTAAAATCCGTCTTTTTTTATAAATACTCGCAAATTGTTAACTTATAATTTTTTTAGAATATCCACCTTTTAAGTTTAAAAATTTGTTACATTTGAAAAAGTTTTAATGATTTCAGCTATATCTTAAAAAATACTAATAACCAGGGTTTACAGTTGGTATGGGGTTTTTGGTTTAGTGAATTCAGATATTTCTAATAAAAAACAAAATTTTACTTAAAGGAGTGAGCTAGTAGAAAAACACATTTTCCTTAATCATATATAAAACTATTACTTTTTATTATTTTTATTTATGTTTAGCTAAATAACAGAAGTTTCCTAATTTTTTTAACCCGTTGGGTGTTGTAATTTAAACATTTGTAATTAATTGCTTTCTTGCGCGGGAATCTGACTTGTTGCATAAGCGGATATTACACACGTCTTTTTTTCTTTAATCCCGCGCTACGCTTTACACTTCGAAATTCGCAGAAAGCGCAGCTAGTCAGAGCGGAATGGACGATCTTAGCTAACGGCGAAAACCAGCTTCCAGCAGTAGCATTACTCCCTCGCCTCCTCCAAAACAACTACTAGTCGCGTATTAAAAAAGCGCCCTTTGAAGTAAGCTGTAGCAAGAATATAGTCTTATATATTCTTGACTGTGGTGACGAGATTATTTCCGTCGCGAATCCAAAGTTTGATACACTGAACTTTAGTAAAAAAATATTCAGGAACTGACTCGATCGAGGCTTTTTTTGGCGCTGTTTCAAATCATAATTTTGACGAATTTTTTTGTTTTCCAACAATTTCAACAATATAGGATTAAATTTTTAGAGCCCGGTATATAGTGTACTTCGCTCAAAATATCCAAACGACAAAAACAAAAACGAAAAGTTGGAATTTTCATCTTGAAAAAAACTTTTTATGCGTTTTTTAGGTTGAAATACCAAAGAAATACAGGAAAAAATCAAAAATACGTTTTTAAATCGCCCAAAATTTAAGTTTTTTAATTTGTTTTTTGACACTTTGAAAAAAGTTTTAACCACACTTAACTTGATTTAAACAAAGTTTGGTTAATGCTGGTTCATACTTATGACAAAATGTCCCTTGGACAAAGTCCAAATGAAAATTTTAGAAAAGCCAAAACGTACTTTGGACGAAGTATGAATGCTACTTACAATTTGTCCTTTGGACAAAGTCCAAAGGACAAAATCCAAAGGGAAAAGTCCAAAGTACAAAAAGTATGAACACGTTGTCCTTTGGATTTTGTCCTTTGGACTTTGTTCAAAGGACAAAGTCCAAAGGACGTTTTTGCACTGTATTTGTTCCTTGGACAAAGTCCAAAGGACTTTTGTCCTTTGGATCTTTTCCAAAGGACGTTTTGTCATAAGTATGAACCAGCCTTTAGTTTAAGATATAATGTGTTTAAATAAAGATCGGTTCATACTTATGACAAAACGTCCTAGGACAAAGTCCAAAGGACAA
>JASAMX010023607.1:0-17479 GCA_030248175.1 Microlaimidae sp. YZB2_3 | reverse complement strand
GCGCTGTGACTTAACCCATTTAATATAAGGGAAAGAGCGCTCCGCGCTCTTCCCTGATTAAGCCTAATTTACCTAAAACCAATTGTTATGTGTCTCAAAGATTTGAAAAGATTAAAATAAAATTAAACTTTTACAGTGGTCAATAAGCAAAGCTCACAACGATTCTAATCCTAATGTAAAGAAAGAATCTGACAAATGTCTAAAAATTACCTTTACAAACTCCGCGCTCGTCGTTATGGGGTTTACAGCGCTTATTATTTGTTTTAGTTTTATTCGCGCGTGAATTTTAAAGCTTATTCCTGTAAACTAACTTACGGCCCTTAGATTGTGAGCGCCAACAATAACATCTGATTTTCTCATTTTGTAATTTACCGAAAGATACGCCAAAAATATCAGCTAATTAGAGGCGTTTGGAGCTATCCTTTTTTAACATCATGTTCTAATTTTAGCTTCAAATGCTAAAATTGATTAAAGATTGACTTTAAAAAACATTTACACAGTTTTTACCCGTGCCAACAGTAAGATATTTGGCCATAGATAAAGTGGGGTTGTGATATGTGTCCAGGGCTCCTTCGCTTGTGTTAAGAGTCCAGCCGATATTGGTCATATAGTGGTCGAGGAGATGTCTCCCGACGTGCTCATTTTCAACAAGTACAGGAATCTAAAAATAAAACTACTAATAAAAAAAATAAAAAAATAAAATCCAAAAATATAAGGTAGTAGGCAAAAAAATTAACCACGCCTAGATTTGCAGCTACGAGTATTTTACCTATAGTTAGTTAAAAAAATCCTAAAAAAATTCTGGCTAGTTTTCCCGTGCAGCGTTTTTTCCGCACTTTCTGTCACAGGTCTATTTTTGCACTGGGCTTATTTTCGCACAACAAAAAAATGCATGCCACTTTTTCAGCAAATTTTTATTCAGAAATTTTTGCCATTCCTTTTTATTTTATATTATTGCTTCTAGGAATTCCGCCGTTCATTAAAATTTTAATTAGAAGGTTCTGATTCAAGATAAATAAAATAAATTGAAAAATTGGGGCTTGGAGCTGGGCTGCTTGAACCAGCGAGCCTTTCCTCACCGTGGGAACGCTCTGCCACTGAGCTACCAAAGCCACAGGAATATTTGGCTAAATTCATTCTTTTAAAGCCGTGGTAGAACAGCGTCGCGCTGTTATTGTTTATTTGTGCAACCTGCTGTCCGGATGTTTGATAACACAAATTACATGACAGCAGAAAAAATTAGTGTTGCTGTTTTATTGTAGAATTTTGTAGCAGCTTTTGTTTTTGTAAATTTATTATTTAGCAAATATTACTGTAAACTCAAAGAGTCTTATTGAAACTCAAAGAAAATTGAAATTTTATTAAAGAGCAGCGGCGACATTCCTTTATTCTGCATTTAAAACGTTTTTTTACGCTAAAACAAACAGAAAAACGGCGTCAGCGTTATTTTTATAATAAATTTTGAGTCCTTGACTCTGATTATAAGAATAATTTTGCTCTCAAAACTGAATAACATTGGGGTAAATGTCAAATTGTCGTTAACATGACTCATGACATAATGAGCCAGAAACGTTATAAAATACGCGTGACTAATGAGTCAGAAACGTTATAAAATACGCGTGACTAATGAGTCAGAAACGTTATAAAATACGCGTGACTAATGAGTCAGAAACATTATAAAATACGCGTGACTAATGAGTCAGAAACGTTATAAAATACGCGTGACTAATGAGTCAGAAACGTTATAAAATACGCGTGACTAATGAGTCATAAACGTTATAAAATACGCGTGACTAATGAGTCAGAAACGTTATAAAACACGCGTGACTAATGAGTCAGAAACGTTTTAAAATACGCGTGACTAAAGAGTCAGAAATGTTATAAAATACGCGTGACTAATAAGTCAGAAACGTTATACAATACGCGTGACTAAAGAGTCAGAAACGTTATAAAATACGCGTGACTAATGGGTAAGAAACGTTATAAAATACGCGTGACTAATGAGTCAGAAACGTTATAAAATACGCGTGACTAAAGAGTCAGAAACGTTATAAAATACGCGTGACTAATAAGTCAGAAACGTTATACAATACGCGTGACTAAAGAGTCAGAAACGTTATACAATACGCGTGACTAATGAGTCAGAAACGTTATAAAATGAAACATTATAAAATACGCGTGACTGTGACTTTTCTTGTACTTTAGCACATATATTTTATAAACGTTATAAGTCAACGTCACGTTGATTTAATACTGTTTGTGACTCTTTGTGGTGTAGTACCGACGATATGTTAAAAATGCTTACATTGTGCTTTTCCAGCTCATTTCTCGGTCCAATACCGGACAGCATTAGGAGCTTCGGAGACTCGATAGCTCCGGCGGAGATGATTATTTCCTTCCTGGCACCGATCATTTTTCGACGACTGTGACCTTTCCCTTTGTCCGCAACTTCAACTCCCATCGCCCGTTTGGATTTGTCAAAAATGATCTATAAAACATTAACTTGTAACAACTTTGGCTCAGTTTATATTTTAGAAGTACAACACCCTATAAATGATAGTTGTAAAATAAATTCAGCGGGTAATGTTGAAACAAAGCTCCTGCGGACACGACCTATACAGGCGAGTTGCAAAGTCAAGTCAGTGGGTGATGGTGCAAGAAAGCACGGGGGGACGCCATCACCTCTATTCTGGCGCCCCATGCTTTACGACGGCTATGAGTCTTTTCTTTGTCTGCCAGTCTCACCGCTTGTTTATATTTACTTAAAATGATCTATGAAACATTAGGTCTGATACTTTTGTAAGAACTGTCGTTTTGTTGATGTTTTAGAAATGCGACAAATATAAATGAAAATTGTAAAGTAGTCAGTGGGTGATGGTGCAACGAAGCTCCAGCGGACACAATTACTTTTTCTGGAGCCTACTATCTTCTGACGACTGTGCCCTTTCTCCTTTTCTGAAATTTCAACTCCAACCGCCCTTTGAATTTGTCAAATATTATTTATAAACAATCTATAATATAAAATATCATGACGTGTAAGTGTAACCCTTCTCTGTTGATTAAATTTTTTGGTTGATCTTTTTGGTGCCTGTTTTCCGGAGCTGTACCTTTCATCTTTGTCACCGACTTCGACTACCATCAACCGTTGGAATATCTCAAAATAATCAATAAAACATTAGGTTTAACAACCCTTTTTTGTTATTTAATTTTAGTTTTGTTGATGTTTTGGAGCTACGACGCCCTATAAATTTGAGTTTTAATGTGATGGTGCAATGAAGCTCTAGCGGGCACGATCGCTTACTTTTTGGTGCCCACTGTTTTTTGACCGCTGTGCTTTTTATCATTGTCACCGAGTTTAACTCCCATCGACCGTTTGGATTTGTCAAAAATGATCAATAAAACATTAGGATTAACTTCCGTTTTGTTGTTGAATTAGAAATATGATGTCTTATAAATGTGAGTTGTAATGTAAAGTCACCGGGTGATGGTGCACGTTGCAGGTCAGTCGATGAAGTTTGAACTTGTCCAAAATGATTGGTAAAGCATTAGGCTTAATTCCGTTAAGTTAATAAAATAAAAAAATGCGATGTTGCAAGTTGTAAAATAAAATCAACGTGTAATGGTGCAGTGTAGCACGGCAATTCGTCGTTAATAGGACACAATGAGTTAGATGAGTCAAAAATACCCGTTACTTTGAATCTTTTTATTAGTTAACAGACAATTAATAAAAATACATAAATAATTTATTCGCAAAAAACCAGACAACACTAAAGCATTTTTATCATAATGCACTTGATAAAGCGTTCCCTTTGTTAGTATAAATCTTAATTTTTTCTTCTGAAGAGTAGTTTAAAATCATATTGAAAATTGATTTTTCATTTAATAAAAGCTTCAGTCATCTTTATTTTAAACTTGTATCAGTTATTGTTGTCTTTTGATTGATGTTATTTGACTGTTCTTTTTGACCCAAAATTTTAATACAACAATTAAAATTCAAGAAATGGAGTACAGATTAAATTTGAATCCATTAATCTTTATGGAATTTATAACACAACCGCACAAGTAATTAAAAAACTTTTTAAAATAATAAAAACTATTTAAAATAATTAAAAAACTATTTAAAGAGTATTTAAAATGAGTCGAATCGCGTTGATTTTATACTGATTGTAGCTATTTTGTGTCATAGTAATAAAAAAATGATAAAGTTTGGATAGTCAAAAATGACTTAAAACGGGATAAGCGGGTTTTAGCCGCTGCTAGACCACAAGTTCCATTAAGTGTTAGTTCATACTTATGTAAAAACGTCCTTTGGACAAATTCAGAAGGACGTTTTTACATACGTTTATACGCTGTGTTTGTCTTTTAGACTTTGTCCAAAGGACGTTTTTACATAAGTATGAACCAACCCTAACAAAATAACTGAGAAAGGATATAAAATTTTAAAATAAACAACAAGTAAGCAATAAAATAAACTAAATGAAATTCAACCATATGCGAAGTAAACCTGCTTGACCGCAAATGACTTGCAGTATTAAATCGCTATTTAACGTCAAAGAAATTCATAACTTTCGAAAACAATTTAATGCTAGGAGTAAAAATATCTTATTTCAACGATTATTTATTGCACTAGTTATTGGGAAAAATACCATTTATTTTAAGGCCAAATTAAACTATTTTTTAAATTTTGTAAAAAGGCTGGATTTAAAAACAAAATACTATGTTCCGATTCTTTTAAAAATTGTCATAACCGCACATCTTTAATTGGACCTTTCTTAAATCAACATACAACCTTACAAGAGTTGCTAAATAATTATAGCATTATTTAAAAAAAGGGTGTGTTTATGAAATTGTGTAAAAATAAGCTGAAATGATAAAGGATATACGACTTTAAATTAGTTGACCTCGTAAAAATACACGAAGATTAAAGTTAACTTAACATTCATTTATAACGTTAAAAAACCGAATTCGAAGTTAGAACTTCTCTAATCCCGCCTTTTCCAAAATTTTACAAAAAAATTTAATTATTTTTAAACGTTATAAAAACTTGGGATTTTCGTTCCGAAATGATTAAGTTGATAAATAATTGTTAAAATGAGGTATTTTATCATTAGCAAATTTCACTTGATATTTTAATTTTTTTTTGTTGTTAAATTGTCATATCAACACTGCAAGGCGCGAAATCATCCAGTTTAAAGTTACCAATAGATAATCACGACGGTTAATTCGATGTACACAAAGGTCTCGAGAAAAATTGAAAATAATTTGTATAAGACCGGGAAAAAATGGGGAAGAAAAAAATATGCACAATCAGCTATCTTTTTTTTAAATTGAAATGCTCACATGAGCTGATTATTTATAGAACAAACTTAATTTACTGGATAAAAATAAAATATAAAATTATAAAACAAACAAGGCATAGAAGATAAATGTAATGAAAACTTATTTGTAATAATGATAAGACCTCTGTTTTAATGCAAACACAATTACAATTTTTTAACAAAACACTACTATACAACTAACATAAATTCAAACTATTACATAATATACTTACAAACTATGGCGTTTCGGGCATAAGTTTAAGACGCCTCCGTGCTGCCCTCTTTTATGTTTATGTTATTTTCGTGTGTTATGATCGTGTTGTGTTTTTTTTTTGTTAACCAACGTCATATACAATTTTTTTTTAAATCTGCTCGAGACTTTTCTGTACATGGAATTAACCGTCGTGATTCTTCCTAGTTTTGTCTAAAGATTTCGACTTTTATACGGACTTTTAACAAAGCTAAAAAATATTTTAATAGGGCCGCTTCACATCGAAGTGAAAAGTGACAAAACGCTTAGCAGGCGTTTACTCCGTTACACTTTCACTTGTCACTTGTCACTTTCACTTGTCACGGATTGTCACTTGTCCGTCACACCGGTGAGAAACTGGTTTTAAACAAACCTTAGTGGCGAGTGTATTTATTAGGACGTGGAGATTGGAGCGCTGCATGGCTGGCCTCAGGTAGTTTCTGACTGTACTGCACCGTCTGCCATCTTTGTCTATGTTAAATTGAAACCGCCCGAAACCTAAAACTTTGTACAAACGTAAAAAATCATA
Source organism: Microlaimidae sp. YZB2_3 (assembly GCA_030248175.1). Lineage (NCBI taxonomy): Eukaryota > Metazoa > Nematoda > Chromadorea > Desmodorida > Microlaimidae > Microlaimidae sp. YZB2_3. The sequence goes on along the minus strand of JASAMX010023607.1, from coordinate 11,382 downwards.
CTAAAGGGGGGGGGGGGGGGGGTGGGGGGGGGTTTTTTTTTTTTTTGTTTGTTTTTTTTTTTTTTTTTTTTTTTCTTGTGTTTTTCTTCTCTTTTGGTTTTGTTTGTCTTTGCTTTGTGGTTTTGTCTAGTATGAAAACTCCTATTCAATATTTTAAATGCCATTAGAATAAAAGTGTCGTTTAAATCGGCAATTTTTACAATTATAACATTATTATGGCATACCCGGTGCTGCGTTTTATAAAAAGAGTTACATATTTATTGGTATATATATATAATATGTTTTGAAAAATATTGTGGAAAAAAGTCATTAAAATTTCTGCATGTATAAAACATCGACTTTTTATTATGGTTTAAGTAAGAGACAGCAAAATTTCTCCTGGGGCCTGTTTCATAAAATACTGGTAAATTTTACAAGTTTGTAAAATGGAGAAAACTACAAGTTTTTAAAATTACAGACTTGTAAATTTTTAAACAAATAAAAAGATGTTTTTATATGTGTAACTAAATAATAAGCGTAAATAAAGAAACACTCATATTTCCAGTGGCAAGTTTATAAAAAGTGATGATAAAATAAATAAATAATAATAAATAAATAAATAGATAAAATAATTCAAATTTACAATGGTATTTTTACTTGTATTTTTTACTTGTATTTTTCACTTGTATTTTCACTTGTATTCAAGTTTTTTACAAACTTGTAAAAAAATCAGGTGAAATCGTAAAGTAAATTTAACCCTACTCGGAGTAGGGTAAATTTTTCTTTTGAGAACTTGTGAAAAATTACAAGTGGCCAAAGTTTAAAACTGGAATAACTTTAAACAGACAACAGCTACGTACATGAAATTTTAAATAGTTTGCACATGGCATATAATCTTTTTTCATTTCAAATTTCAACGCAAATGGTTCAGAATAAAAAAAGTTATTGATAGACTTGTAATTTACGAAGACCAGTATTTTATGAAACAGGCCCCTGGAGGAATTTGAGGGATGCTTTAGTTGCAGTTGAAGGGTTGCTTTAGTCGATTGTGAAAAAAATGGTATTTTTGTCAGACTCGTGCAAAAAGCGAATAAGACACTGAAAATATACCTCAGAGAGCAGTGGGACGCAGGTGACACAGGTAAAAAACGGTCCGCGGAAATATGGCACCACACCGCCTGTGCTTACCGGAACCATAAATAATATTTCATAAAATATTATTATAAATTAAGTTTTAAATTAAATATTCTAAATTATATTATAGATTAATTATTATATAAATATTATAAATTAAAAATTAAGCTATATATACCTTCCGGCTTCTCAGCGTTAATGTCGTCGAGAACTGGATATCCCTGCTTTTTGACTCCTCTTAGAAAACTTTCTCCGAATTCCGTGGCCTCCGCTCGGATTATACTCATCGGCCCCTCGGTTCCTCGGTACTCTAACGTATTTTTCATAAACTATCGTCACTACAGCAAAATGAGAAACAGACATTATAAAATACACGCGACTGTGACTTATTCTGCAGTAAACGGGGTCCATACTTAAAATTTAAAATGAGTCACAGTGCCATATATTTTACATATTTTATACATGGATTGTGGCGTCTGCGTTCATTCTGCGTTATTGTAACGACGATAATAAAAATTTTTTTATATTTTTTAAATTTTAAAAATAAGTTGCCATGGGTATAAACAAGGTCTACCTTGGTGTAAAATATATACTTGACAAAAAATCATTTTATTAACCAGGATTGTTAACCATTTCTCTTAATTATAAACTTATAAAAATTTACTAGCTTTTTTTAATACCAGGAAGTTATTCAGGCTTTCATTTAGTCGGTTTTAACGACGAAATTATGTATAAGTCCTAAGGTTTTCAATATTTAAACTTAAACATAACCCTTCAGGAATTACTTTAACGCATGATTTACTGATTGACGGTTTTTAGGTGAGAACAGTCTATAGTTCATCATTTTACCCAATAGTAATGTTTCTACCATTTCATAAATATTTAAAAAAAGTTTAGGAGCTTCGCACCCTAAATTATTAATCTAAGATTATTTAACGTTGAATATGTTTTAATGTATTATTTAACGTTGAATATGTTTTAATGTATCTTAGCCGCATTTTTAAAGCTATTTTTCACATTTTTAAAACTTTTGAAAAAATCTAGTTTAAAAAAAAAATTTAAAAAAGTAAAGTACCATTGGTGGTTAAGACGCTTTATTAATTATTACTATTCAGCAAAAAAGCACAAAATAACATGGACATCTAGGGCTCGGAGTTTTCCGAAACTTAATCGTGCCCAAGCGGTCCCCTGTAAAACTTACAAAGTGTTTGAAAATTAATGTAGTGAATGTAATTTTTGAGTTTCTCTATAACGAACTTTTCCAATTTTTTTTTAAAGTTTCATTAATTACCGCAAAATTTATGCTTTATAATATTATCACTGATGATCCCTTAGAATTCTTATGTATAGCAATAAGAATAGACAACATAATTTTGAATTACGGTTTTAAAACTTACTCGGAATTGTTTCAACAAGTACCGGATCGATTACGGTTTCAATCTTTTTAAAGTACGGTAGCACTTTGTCATAACTCCATCCTTTGCAACCAAACGCCTAAAACTGTGGTAAATTTTTCTCAAAACTGTCAAAAAAGGATTTAAATAGACAAGTAGCCTGTGTCAGCCATACGGCTGACAAATAATTTTTCCCGCATTTTTTATATTCATTTACTATTTTTTTTTCAAAATTCAACCATTTTATGCCATCCGTGACTGTCAGCTTTACAATGATATCTCAGTTACCCACTCTAATTTTAGTTGGGGGGAACGGTGTTTCCCTCTTCTGGTGTAAATATGTTGTCCAGCATAAAGATGTTGGTGTTAATTTTTTACTAATTTTAACAACCTTATGATGCTCCCTGAACTATAAGGTTACCCATAATATCTCATTTATCCTAATTTTTTCTGTTATTGGGGTGGAAGGTTCTTCCATTTTTGGTAAAAATATGTTGTCCAATATAAACATGTCCATGTTATTTTTTAAAATTTTAACCATTTATGACATTCTTTAGGCAGTAAGCTTTGCAATGATACCTCATTTAGCCCGATTCGTTTTGTGGTTGAGGAGAAGGGTCCTCCCTTTTGGTGAAAATGCGTTGTCCAGCATAAAGATGTCCTTGTTATTTATTTTTTGAAAAAATTCAACCCTTTTATGACATTACTTGAAATTGAGGCTTTGCAATGATATCTTATTTAGCCCAATCTTTTTTGTGGTTAAGGGGAAAGGTCATTCCTCCTTTTAGTGAAAAAACGTTGTCCAGCATAAAGATGTTCATGTTCATTTTTTCAAAAACATGATATTCTGGCTTTACGGGTGGTGTGTGTTTTTTTTTTTTGGGCTGCTGGGGTTTGTTTGTGTGGATTGGGGCAGAAGGTTACTCTTGGGGGGGAAGCGGCAATGGGGGAGGGTGTGGTGGAGTGAGGAGGGGAGATCGGCGGAGTGGGGTGGGGGTCTGGAGGGGGGAGATTCGCTGCGTGCGTGGTGCTGGTGCTTGTGGTGAGGTATTGGGGGGTGGGAGTGATGTGTATGGGGATGGGTATGGGGTGGAGTGGTTGTGTTGGTGTGTGTTGGTTGTTGTGTAGGGTGTAGGGATGGTGGTGTGTAGTGTTGGTGGTGTTGAGAGATAGCTTGTTGGGCTTGCGAGGTGGCGGGGGTGCTGGTTGTTGAGTTAGTGGGAGTGGGTGTTGGGTCGATGGCTGTGCTGTTGCGTGTGGTGCGTGGTGTGGGAGGTGCGATGGGGTGGAGAGGAGCTTCGCGGGTGTGAGGGGGGTGGTGGTGTGTGGGGTGCGCGCGGGAGCGAGCGGCGGGGTGTGGTATGTTGGGGTTGGCGATTGGGGGGAAAAACAAAAAACATATAAAACATATAAAAAACATGATATTCTGGCTTTACATTGGCAAATTACTCTTACCAATAAGTTTGAACCAATTCGAAGATAAAAAATTTTTTAACTTTCAAAGTCCATAGGGCCCTGTTTTTGTGAAAATGTCTTGTCCAACCAAAAGATGTCGATGCGATTTTTTTTTAATTTCAACCCCTTTATGACATTTCCCTATCTGTAAGCTTTGCAACGATATATCATTTAGCCCATTTTTTTGCTGGTTGATGAGGAAGAATGTTCCTCTTTTTAGTAAAAAAACGTTGTCCAGCATTAAGATGTCCATGTTAATCTTACCAAAAAACATGACATTTTGGTTTTACATTGGCTAATTACTCTTATCAATAAGTTTGTGCCAATTTAAAGACAAAAAATTTTCGATTTCCAAAATCTGTAGGTTTCCTCTTTTTGTGAAAATGTTTTGTCCAGGCTAAAGATTTCCATGCAGATTTTTTTAAAATTTCAACCTCTTTATGACATTGTCCGGACCGTAAGCTTTGCAATAATATCTCATTTAGCCCAATTCTTTTTGTGGTTGGGGAGGAAGGTCGTTCTCCTTTTTAGTGAAAAAAACGTTGTCCAGTATTAGGATGTCTATGTTAATCTTACTAAAAAATATCACATTCTGGTTTTACATTGGTTACTTACTCTTATCAATTAGTTTAAGTCAATTCAGAGAAAAAAAAATTTCAATTTCCAAAGTCCATAGGTTCCCCCTTTTGTGAAAATGTGTTGTCCAGGCTAAAGATGTTCATGCAAAAATTTTCTAAATTTTAACCTTTTATGACATTCCCCGGACTGTGCGCTTTGCAATGATATCTCATTTAGCCTGGTTGGTTAATTAAAAAAACGTTGTCCAGTATAAAGATGTCCATGTTCATTTTTCTAAAAATCATAATATTCTGGCTTTACATTGTCTAATTAGTCTTTCCAATAAGTTTAAGCCTATTCTGAGTCAAAAAAGTTCCAAAATCCATAGGGTCCCCCTTTGGTTTTTAGGTTTCGCTTAGGCTTAGGCTTTAGGCTTGAGTTTTGCTCCGACTTAAGTTTTGCTAAGGCATAGGTTAGATTTTGCTTAGGCTCAGCTTATGTTTTTCTTAGGCTTAGCTTATTCGCTGATTTTCTTTACCGTTTTTGGGATAAGTTTGGGCCCTTCTCATCCGGGCACCGTGCTCGGACCTGGACGCAAGTGGCAGTAAGACTCGGTCATGCGGGCCTAATTGGATTTTGTGATGCATGTTGCTGTAGACCGCTGTGACATACCTTTATTAGATTATCGGTCTTTTATTAATAGTACATTTAGTAGTGTTTGCGTGGTTTTCCAACCAAAAAATTCAACATAATTTTTAGTTGGTCATTCAAAAATTCGAAAGTTGCCAACGCACTTTCCAAACCTCAATATCTCTTACGGGACTTTGGTCGACTGTATTAAAACTAAAAACTAAAATTGATTGATTGATACCTTCTGCCAACGATTGAAATCGCCAGGGTGAGCTCGAACGAACGCCATCCAATTAAGAACGCTCGTCCCTCCCAAGCCTTTTCCGCGCGGGAATCTGGCCGTCTATAACAACAAAAGCAGATGAAAAAACCTTTATTTATCAGCAGAAGCATATTATATTATAGCAAAAGTTTATCTGTTCTGCATTGCTTTAATCATAATAGTACTGAATCAAAAAGCTTAAACAAGCAAAATACATAACTGTATTCTTTGATTTTCAACTGTTATTTAGTTATTTAGTAAGAAAGATTAATTCTCTACAAAAAAAAAGTTTTTGAAATGAAGTTGCTGAGCTGCGTACAAAAACTGGTTCCTTTATTTTTATTAAACCAATAAGGTGAACAGCTTTATTATTATAAAAAAATTATTTATTGTAAATGTATGTATTATGTGTTTTCAAGCGTTATCATGTTTTTAGAAGTTGCAATTCGAAAATCTCTTCATAATTAGCGTAAAAACTTTCAAGTGTAAAAAGTGGTGTTTCGCTGCGCATGCTTTTAACAAAAGGTGAATTTCGGTTTTTGCGATTAATAAGTAATTTTTCAGGGGAAGTTCGGTGAAGGAGAATTTTGTAGTTTTATCTAGCATTTTCTAGAATCTAATTCTAAATTATTTCAAACTGTACTTGTAATTTTTTCACATTCTTGTGTTTTAATTCGTTCATGGTAATTCTAAACGTAAATAGAATGTATCGGAGCTATACCTGCTCATTAAGTCCGAGGCAGGCGTTTTTCTGCGGGACGGTTTTGTAATTCCAGTCCAGTTCCGAGAGGACCAAGTCCCTCACTTTTCCCGGAATGTGCGAATAGAGCAGGGAAGTCTCGGAACCGCCTGCTTCGATCAATAAGACGGTTTTATCTTGGTCTTCCGACAGACGGCTGGCCACAATCGAACCCGCGGAACCGGCACCAACTGAAAATTATAACTTATAACTATTTTAAGGGTTTTAGAGCTTCCAACAGCACACTTTTCTTCCGGTTTTTTGACAAAGGGCTTGTCGAAAGACCGAAAGATCTTTAAATGTCTTCAAACAATTGTTACATATAATATGGAATGAAACAAAATACTAAAATAAAATCAAAATGTTTACCTCTAGTTGTCTTTAAAATTGTTTGATGAATAAAAATTCAAAACCACGCTTTTTGAAATAACGTATGTCAAAAACTGAAACTCCCCAGCAGAAACATTTCATAGATTCCAAACCGGGAAATTAAAATCTGTGCACGCTGGTCGATGCTGCGATTTGAGTTTAAAGAGTAGGAATATTACTTATTCGTACGAAAATAATTTGCATTGAAAAAAGTTTAAATTCTTATTTTTCACAAAGAAATAATTTAATATTTACGTCGGTACAAATACAGGTATAGTTATCGTTTAAATACACTAATAAAAATTATTTTTCGTGTAAAAAGCTACTCACACAAAAACTACTTTTAATGTTTTTTTAAAATCCGTTCTTTCTTAAAAATAAAATTTATCTCTCGTAAAAACTACTATCATACGAAAATAGCTTTCAATGTAATGTTAAAATCCGTAATCTAGGTTTTCTATCCCACTTAATTTTTGCAAACCATAATTAATTAATTAATTCTGTTTTATTATGCAAAATGCATAGATAATGATATACAAAATAAAGGATGAACAAATTATTAGAATAGCTAAAAAGTAATTTGACTAAAAAATGCGTTTAACCACTTTAACCACGTTTAACCAGAAGTTGCCACCACATTGACCCGATAGGTAATATAAGCAGGAAGAAAAAAAACAAAACAAAAAAAACTACAAAAATAAAAACTACAAAAACGTGACTATATAGCTAAATACAATGTTCTTAAAATAGTATAATATAAATTAAAATAGCGTTAAAATAGTAAAATAAATTTAAATTTACAAATTTAAATTGAAAGTTTGGACTAATGATGTATTCTGGAACTCCGAGCTTTAAAACGGTGCTCCGCTTTTTGGAACATTCGCAGCAGCCCCATAGCTCGGAAACTCTGCTATATTTTCTGAACTAATATTTGCTAATAATAATTTAAAAGCAATGCAATAAATTATTTTTATCAGCAAGTTTTTAAACATAAATTTTTTTCATCAATTATTAAAATAAAATATAGTTTAAAAAATCTAAGTAAATAAGTACAGAATAATCATAATGTATTTAAAGATTCAAAAAGCTTTGAATCGTTGATTTAAAAGGGCAGTAGTCCTGAAAATCTGGAGCTTTTTCGCTATAAATGGCTGGAGCTCCGGAGGATTGATATTTGAGGGTACAAACATTACTATAGTCCATACAAAAATGATTCGGACTGACGACAAAACTCGAAATTTAAAATGTAATATGTCCTTAACGGAGGTTAGAATATGTGCGGGGCATATATGGGAGAATATCTTAGACTCTTGGCTATTGTTTGAAAAGGTTAGGAAAAAATGTTTTTCGATCACAGCTTTGCGGTGACAAAAACCTGGTCCCAAAAAAAAAAACTTTTTTGTTCAGTATTTTTTATGTAACGAGATAAGAAACGCCGCTTGGTATGGTGTGAAAACATACTTTTCTAAGTTTTATCTGAAAGTTTGAGCGAAATCAGCTCGCTCAAATTTTTTTATAATGCGTTGAATGCGCGCCGTTTTCGCGATTTTTCGCGAATTTTTGCCACGCTAATACACTGTCCGAATTATTTAGTTTGTTTTGCTTCCTGCTCGAAGTGTGTGCCATATTGATCATTTTGTTATATATTAAATGTTCGCCAATTTTTATTTCTTACTTTTGACCTAAATTTTTTTTTGGGGTTGACCCCCCGGGGTCTAGGAGGGCCAAACACGAATGCCGAAAATTTTTTTCAAGATTTTTTTTTAAAACCATCAAAAAGATAAAAATTATCACATATGACGAATTTAGATATATCGTTTATGTAAAAAAAACCTAATATAAGCTTACAAAGCTGTGAAAATGACGAATTTAAATTTTGGAAGCATTCCAAGCCTGTATGCTGGCAGCAGCAAACCTTTAAATTAAAAACTTTTCAAAAAAAGCCTTAAAAGCTTATTTTTTCGAATTTCCAGGTTATTTTGTTAGAAAAACATAATTTCAAAGTTAAAATTCTACTACAAAATTTTCTTACTTGCAGACATGTTACCCCGTTTGTCAACACAAAAACAAATTTCAAATAATTATGTCTCTCAACTTTTGCCAATATCCCGATGTAATTTTTAAAGTAATGCTATTTTTCGTGTAAAAACATTTGAATCCGCGATCTGGTCTGAATTGCGTCTTTTTAATTGCGGAAGAGCCAATAAAAATCATCAATTAGGACGTAATAACCAAAATTTGCATGACGTAAGGAAGTATTTTGGAATTTTAACAAAAAATTATGTTACGTTTTCATGGAGTTATTTGGACCATTTTTTAATATTTTAAATCAAATTAAAAAAATTTAAAACTAATCTTTTAAAACTTATTATTCTTGTAAAATTTTTTAATTGAATGTTTTGCTGCTGCCAGCATACCGGCTTGGAATCCTTCCAAATTTGAAATTCGTCATTTTTTACAGCTTATTTTAAGCTTACTATTAGTTTTTTTTCGTCATAAAATTTCGAAAAAAATTTTTGGCATTTGTGTTTGGCCCCCCTAGTTCCCGGGGGGGGGTCAACCCCCCAAAAAATTTTAAGGTCAAAAGTAAGGAATAAAAAATGGCGGACATTTAATATATAACAATATGATCAATATCGTACCGATATAAATATAATATCAATATAAAAATCGCAAAAACCGCGCGCATTCAACGCATAATAAAAAAAAAATTGAGCGAGCCGATTTCGCTCAAACCATCAGAAAAAACTCACAAAAGTATGTTTTAACAGCATACCAAGCGGCGAGATCTTATCTTATTCTAATAAAAAAATTTTTTTTTTGGGACCAGGTTTTTTTCACTGCATCGGCTGTAGTGATGACGTCAACGAAAAACACTGTTTCCTAACCTTTCCAAATGATAGCCAAGAGTTGCTATGTTTCCTATGCTCCCATATATGTTCCGCACATAGTCTAACCTCCGTTATTGATATATAACAGTTCAAAGTTCGAGTTTTGTCGCCAGACCGCATCATTTTTGTATCGACTATAGTTTAAACATAAAATGTCTACACAGTGAAGCTCGAGTACTAACGAGGGCCAAAAAGTTAAAAATAAAAATGAGGAGGTGTAAAATATGGCACACACTTCGAGCAGGAACCAAAACAAAATAATATATAATTCGGACAGTGTATTAGCGTGGCAAAAATTCGCGAAAAATCGCGAAAACGGCGCGCATTCAACGCATTATAAAAAAATTTGAGCGAGCTGATTTCGCTCAAACTTTCAGGAAAAACTTAGAAAAGTATGTTTTCACACCATACCAAGCGGCGTTTCTTATCTCGTTACATAAAAAATACTGAACAAAAAGTTTTTTTTTTGGGACCAGGTTTTTGTCACCGCAAAGCTGTGATCGAAAAACATTTTTTCCTAACCTTTTCAAACAATAGCCAAGAGTCTAAGATATTCTCCCATATATGCCCCGCACATATTCTAACCTCCGTTAAGGACATATTACATTTCAAAGTTCGAGTTTTGTCGTCAGTCCGAATCATTTTTGTATGGACTATAGTAATGTTTGTACCCTCAAATACAATCCTCCGGAGCTCCAGCCATTTATAGCGAAAAAAGCTCCAGATTTTCAGGACTGCGCCCTTTAAATCAACGATTCAAAGCTTTTTGAATCTTTAAATACATTATGATTATTCTGTATTATTTACTTAGATTTTTTAAACTATATTTTATTTTAATAATTGATGAAAAAAATTTATGTTTAAAAACTTGCTGATAAAATAATTTATTGCATTGCTTTTAAATTATTATTAGCAAATATTAGTTCAGAAAATATAGCAGAGTTCCGAGCTATGGGGTTGCTGCGAAGTTCCAAAAAGCGGAGCACCGTTTTAAAGCTCGGAGTTCCAGAATACATCATTAGTCCAAACTTTCAATTTAAATTGTAAATTTAAATTTATTTACTATTTTAACGCTATCTTAATTTATATTATACTATTTTAAGAACATTGTATTTAGCTATATAGTCACGTTTTTGTAGTTTTTATTTTTGTAGTTTTTTTTGTTTTGTTTTTTTTCTTCCTGTTTATATTACCTATCGGGTCAATGTGGTGGCAACTTTAACCACGTTTAACTTCTGGTTAAACGTGGTTAAACCACGTTTAAACGCATTTTTTAGTCAAATTACTTTTTAGCTATTCTAATAATTTGTTCATCCTTTATTTTGTATATCATTATCTATGCATTTTGCATAATAAAACAGAATTAATTAATTAATTATGGTTTGCAAAAATTAAGTGGGATAGAAAACCTAGATTACGGATTTTAACATTACATTGAAAGCTATTTTCGTATGATAGTAGTTTTTACGAGAGATAAATTTTATTTTTTAGAAAGAACGGATTTTAAAAAAACATTAAACGTAGTTTTTGTATAAGTAGCTTTTTATACGACAAATAAATTTTATTAGTGTATTTAAACGATAACTATACCTTTATTTGTACCGACGTGAATATTAAATTATTTCTTTGTGAAAAATAAAAATTTAAACTTTTTTCAATGCAAATTATTTTCGTACGAATAAGTAATATTCCTACTCTTTAAACTCAAATCGCAGCATCGACCAGCGTGCACAGATTTTAATTTCCCCAGGTTTGGAATCTATAAAATGTTCTGCTAGGGAGTTTCAGTTTTTGACATACGTTATTTCAAAAAGCATTGGTTTTGAATTTTTATTCATCAAACAATTTTAAAGACAACTAGAGGTAAACATTTTGATTTTATTTTAGTATTTTGTTTCATTCCATATTATATGTAACAATTGTTTGAAGACATTTAAAGATCTTTCGGTCTTTCGACAAGCCCTTTGTCGA
>JASAMX010023603.1:0-19544 GCA_030248175.1 Microlaimidae sp. YZB2_3 | reverse complement strand
TATCAAGAATATATAACACAAGAGAATGTCCGACTGTACACTAAATTTTTGACCAACATTTTGCGAGAAAAGTCGCACTTTCAAATTTGTGTGCGACTTTTCTCGCAAAAATCCGCCATTTTCTGCAAGTTTTCCCGCGCTGCGATTTTTTACACAGTGTTAGTTTTCTCGCAGTGGGGACTGCGACTTCTTTCGCACTCTATGCTGCTTTATTCGCACTGCGATTATTTTCGCACTGCGAGTCTGGCCGCGCAACAAAAAAAATAAAAACAAAGCAGAGCGAAAATTTTGTGTTTAAATGAGTAAAAGTCGTTTTTTTTTACCTTAAGATGTTAAAACTTTTTAGTTTTAATAAAATAAAGTAACTTTCCAACGTTTTAAAATTAAATAAAACAAGTTTCGAAGTGTTTTACTCCATTGAAAATGACTACCAGCGTCTGTATTTTTTTTGTTGCGCGGCCAGACTCGCAGTGCGAAAATAATCGCAGTGCGAATAAAGCAGCCTAGAGTGCGAAAGAAGTCGCAGTCCCCACTGCGAGAAAACTAACACTGTGTTGAAAATCGCAGCGCGGAAAAACTAGCAGAAAATGGCGGATTTTTGCGAGAAAAGTCGCACACGAATTCAAAAGTGCGACTTTTCTCGCAAAATTTTGGTCAAAAATTTAGTGTACAGTCGGACATTCTCTTGTGTTATATATTCTTGGTAATATTAAAAATTATTCCAGGTGAAGATTACCGGTTTCTAGATTTGATAGCTGCTTCGCCGGACGAAGCAAACATATGGGTAACCGGGTTAATGGCACTCACTTCTGGAAACTGCCGTAAGGTTTCTTTTTTTAACTACAAAAAAATAAAAAGAAATTTGGTAGCAAATTGAAAGAAGCTTATATTATTCCAAATAACAACATAATTTAGTGCTTCAATTGGGGCTCGTGTAAAAAAATAGAAGGAACAGTAAGAAGAAGATAAAAAAGGAAAAGAAAACGAAAAAAGAAAAATAAGGAGAAGGAAAATAAGAAGGAAGGGAAGGGTCAGATAGACGCAGAGGCAGCGAAAGAGAAAGACAAAGAAAAAAAATGTTAACATGAAGAATTACAAAATTTAGCCATGGTACAACTAAGAAAAACTGGGAGTTTGTAAAATTATTTGAAAATTATCTAAGTGTGATTTAATGTCATGTAACATAATATTTTAGCTGAGTCAAGTCACACGAGGAGCGGGCGTCGTGGAAACGACGACTCTGCGGAGAATTCGAACACTCATCTCAGGGACAGGTCAGTTATTTATTATAATATCTTACTTGTAATATTTACTGTTAATTTATTTTTAGTTAGCGAAATTCGCTTAAACTTATAATTCAACAAAATATGTTTTTAATCTTATTTTTACAGCTGTGGCTATTTTTATTTATGTATTTTGTGTTATAAATATTAAAAAATTTCTGGATACATTTTTTTGCAAAAAGACTGCTGAAGAAGAATTGTGCGGTGATGCACTGGAGCCTTTTGAAAATTCTAGAACTAGAATTGAAAAAAATTTAATATGATGAAAGTCATTAACCCTCTTTTTCTGCCCTATTTTTATCTTGGTTTCAAATCTCATCTTTAAGTCTGGCGATAATTTAAAAGATAAATCAAATATTTCAGCGGCTTTCTCTCATCTCTAAAATAAATGTGACTGAAAGCTCAGTGGTGTCGTTTTTTCCAGCAATTTTGATGCTTAATATGTTTTGGCTTTTATTTTCTTTGCCAAAGTGTATAAAACAAACAAAAACTCTAAGCCAAAGCAAACAAATTTAGGTTAAAATTGACAAGATTCCTGAATTGAAAACAAATTTATATTCGTGTCTAAGGATTCCAAATCTTTATTGAAATTTTTTTCAGTTTTGACACATACTAGACATTATATAACATATATAACATATATATATATATTTTACTAACGTAAATTTTAATTAAAAAAATATATATATATATATATAAAAAATATATAACATATATAACATATATATATATATTTTACTAACGTAAATTTTAATTAAAATAGAACCAAACACTATGTATAATATGAAAACAAAGATTTTATTCTAAAATGATATGCAAAATGATATTCTAAAATCAGCATTTAGATGGCTGGAACAAGTATATGCAGAAGCAGATGCTGATCAAAACGGTTTTTTAGACGAAAAAGATGCTCTTAAACTTTTCCGATCTCTTAATTCTAGAATACTTTTAAGCAAAGTAAAGCAAAAAATTAAAGTAAGCATTATAAGAATTGTTTCAATTTACTTTTGCAAAGTGATACTTGTAATTTCATGTTTACTTGCACCAATAATATTTTTAAGATAACTTATTTATGTAAACAAATGTTACTTTTTTTTAATATTATTAATATTGTAGCAATGTCATATTATTCAAAACAGTTGATAGGCTATAAGTGTACGTATAACAGTTGATAGAAGCAAAATCAAATAGAAGAAACACAAAAAATTTAAAGGGGCAGAGGGAAAAAATTAAAAAAATCAACATAATTAAACGCAGAAATATAATAAGACTTGTAAATTTGTTTTTCTGTCGTTTATGTTATGAAATTTAGATATATAAGCAACATTACTTTTACCCATATAGCTGATATCATTGGCACTATTTTGTTTTAAAACTTCGGAAAAATTCTGGAGGAGAAAATTGGCTTTTACAATAATTTTATGTAAAAACTGCCTAATCATTTAAAAAAAGAAAACTTTCCTAGTAAACTAAAAAAATAATAAACTTAAAATAAAATAAAAGGCTTAACTGTCTTTGAACTTTTGCATTCTAAAATCAAAAAAATTTTGTTACAAAAACAATAAGATTGTTATTCCGAAATAATCATTAACTTAAATTTAAAATAGACCTGAAAGTGCTTACGTGCTTTGTTATTGCAGGAAATTGACTGTAGCAAACCTGAATCAAATAGAGGAAAATTGTACTGTGATGAGTTTTGTGAGCTTTACAAAGATATTGTGACTCGACCAGAGATATATTTTCTGATGGTAAGATACGCCAACAAGGATTATATCACGTGGGAAGATCTTCAACTCTTCTTAGAAACGGAGCAAGGGGTAATAAAAATATAATATTAGACATAAAATTTTTTTGTATATAATCAAAATGTTACCCAAATATACAATTTGATGTTACAAAATTTTGATTAATTTCTGTGCAAAAAAAGAAAAACCTAAATTTATTGTCAGGTTTATTTTTCCCATCTAAATCGAAAAAAATTATTTACAATTAGAACTTCAAGACACACAACTTCATTTCTAACCTATGCTATTATAACTTAAAACAAACACGACCAAGGTACATAGAAAAAGTTTTTAGGGCTTAAATAGTGTGAGATTAAAAAAATGTATAAAGCAGCAAACAATTTGAGCCTTAGTTAAAAAAACCTTTTTTTTTTCAACAAAACTGACAAAAAAATACGATACCTGAGTCAAATGTAGTGTAATAGACTTTAAGTTTTGTATCGAACCAAACGAGGCATGAATGAAGTACGTTCAATTTAAAAATGATAGTGTGCAATTTTAAATAAACATAAATTGCTGATTATTTCTTTAATTTTTAGATAGCTGCTGTTACAAAAGAACTATGTCATAATATCATTAGAAGATATGAACCATCTTTAGAGGGCCGAGCGTCCAATACCATGAGTGTAGACGGTAAGATATTTTTAGTAACACAGTAATAAAGAAAAACAATTGATTAAAGTTGTAGTTTTATTATAGTATGAAAAATGTTTTATTTTGTTTAAAAAAACAGAAAACAACAACTGATGACCAGAGTTTCCAAATCAGTTATATGTACATTGCTATAAACCCATACGTCCATTATTTGATATTTTAGCGATTTTAGAAACATACTTTAGACCTACATTTTAGACTCATTTTTAACACATTTCAGGTTTTACAAATTATCTGCTTTCTGCTGAATGTGACCTGTTTGATCCTATTCATAGTGCGGTTTGTCAAGATATGACTCAACCAATGCCCAACTATTTTATTGCAACCTCCCATAATACCTATCTTCTAGAGGACCAACTTAAGGGGCCCAGCTCTGTGGATGGTTACAGTAGAGCTTTAAAACGTGGATGTCGCTTTATTGAAAGTAACCTTTGTTTATATTAAACTTTAATTGTTATGGTGTTGGTTCATTCAATAGTTTATTTATTTATTTATGATTGAAATATTTTTCTTCAAAATTTATATAACCCGTTGGCTTTACTAATTGATTTTCCTAAACGATGTGACGATAGGTAACAAAGTACATATTTAAAAATAACATTTCTTGTGCCAGCAATTACTCGTCCCTATAACAAATAATGTTTAGCTTACGTGTTAGTATTTTTATAAGTACCAGCGAAATTTTTTAAAATCAATAATAGCAACGATTAAGCCACATTTTGAAATTCAATAACAACAAATTTTAAATATTGATAATTTTAGAAATCCTGAATGGTCAAACATACAACTAATTTTCCCTTTAATTTTTTTTATTTAGTGGATATTTGGGAGTCAGAAGACCAATCTGACTTGATTATTTATCATGGTCACACCCTCACCTCAAAACTTCCGGTTAGGAAAGCCTTATCCGTAATCAATGAATATGCCTTCGAAGTCACAAAGTGAGTAAAGCTGATATAAAATGTGTCAATTACTCATAATAAATATGCAGTTTTAACCGGTTTTAAAAAAGCACAAAAATTATAGCCGAGCCCCCAACCACCATTTTATATAATTAACTATTATTTGTGTTTATCAATCCCAACCTATGAATAAATAATTCCGAATTCCCCATTTTGTTCTGGAGACAAAGTTATCCAAATGAGTTTAGATACCCTCTGATTCTGCGCATAGAATTGCACCTTCCTTCCAAGGTACAACAGAGGCGGTTAGCAAATATGCTGAGGGAGATACTGGGTGCCAAACTTTTTATTTCTTCCGACTGCCACTCCTCTGAACAAATGGAAGAGGAGCCCAGTCCTGAAACGCTCAAAGGAAAAATTCTGCTCATGGTTAGTGATTTTTGAAAATTTTTTATTAAATTAAGATTTAGCAAAAAAGCACAAACAAAATCTGTACGTTAAAACTTAAAGCGTTAAAGTTTGAATGAAAGTAAGTATATTGCGTAGAAAGTTTTAAAATGTTACTTACATATATCATGTTTTCTTCTTAAGAAAACTTTTAAAAAAATAGTTTACGTTATTAGTTTATTTGATTATATTTTTGTTGTATGACGAGATATGTTAAACTAAATAATTTGTTTTTATTTTGTCAAGGTTGTACATAGATATACAATTATAAAACAAATATTTACTATAAATACTTTAATTTTAGGGTAAAAAACTACTAGACCCTTTATTAGAAGCCGGAGAAGTAAGCGAAGAAGATGAAAGTGCCGAGACAAACAGAACTGTTAGAGCACAACGCAAATGCGGTCAAGAAAAGAAAATTGTGTTAATTAAGGAATTGTCAGATATTATTTGTCCATTTCTTTGTTCAACACACATCAGAGATGTGGCACACCTCATGGAAAACCGTAAGCCAACTATGTAATATTATTGTTGAAATATTTAAGTAGCTGAAATAGATATTCAAAATCTTTAAAAAATTAGTCTCAGTTGAATAACCTGATTGTTTAACAATCTATTTTAAACATTGATGACGTTCTGACACCTATTACAATAACGATAAGTAAAAACATAAAAAAATAATTGAATTTTTATATATTTTAATAATCTATTATAACATAAAATTCAAGTGTATTTTAATTTTTATATTAAAATGTGTTTTATAAGTAAATAAATAAATAAAACAAAATTTGTTTTATAATAATTCATCATTGAATTTATCTTTTAAGTAAAATGCACTTTAAATGTATTGAAATTTTTTTTGCTAATCAAAAGAATTATATCCATGTTTTTCTTATTAAGCGGCAGCCAATTGATTTATGTCTTTACTTCCTGTCTTTTCTACGGCTTAATTGAAAAAGAAATAACTAAAATAAAATTAAAAGAATTCTTAGAACCAGGAAGTTGGAGCTTATTGATTCACTTCTATTTATTAAAAATAAGTGAATTTGTGTGTTTTTTTACAAATTGTTTATATTAGTTAAATAAAAACAAATTTAAATGCATTTAAACATCAAACGTGCACTTATGTATCAAAGATACTGGCACCTGCTCATTCACATTAGTTAAATAAAAACAAATTTAAATGCATTTAAATATCAAACATGCACTTATGCATTCAAAGGCACTGGCACCTGCTCATTCAAACAATCGCTTACATTATCACTGAATTACTTTCCCTCAATCACTCACTCACTCAATTACTTACTCACTTACTCATTTACTAACTCATTGACTGCACACACACACACACACACACACACACACACACACACACACACACACACACACACACACACACACACACACACACACACACACACACACACACACACACACACACACACACACACACACACACACACACACACACAAATACACACACACACACACACACACACACACACACACACACACACACACACACACACACACACACACACACACACACACACACACACACACACACACACACACACACACACACACACACACACACACACACACACACACACACACACACACACACACACACACACACAGACACACACACACACACACACACACAGACACACACACACACACACACACACACACACACACACACACACACACACACACACACACACACACACACACACACACACACACACACACACACACACACACACACACACACACACACACACACACACACACACACACACACACACACACACACACACACACACACACA
This sequence comes from Microlaimidae sp. YZB2_3, assembly GCA_030248175.1. NCBI lineage: Eukaryota > Metazoa > Nematoda > Chromadorea > Desmodorida > Microlaimidae > Microlaimidae sp. YZB2_3. Next base: position 12,640 of record JASAMX010023603.1, on the reverse strand, counting down.
CACACACACACACACAAACACACACACACACACACACACATTATTATTATTTTTAGCATATAAAAGCTTTGTTAGACTCACAATTGAGTACTGCATTCCTGTGTGGGGTCCATATTTTTGAAGGATATTGATTGCGTTGAAAAAATTCAGCACTCTTTTACACGGCGATTTTATTTAAAATGTGGTTTAAGTCAAATATCTAGTTATATTGAGCAAATAAACTTTTTAAATCTTCCATCTCTTGAACGGAATGCTACTCAATTAGAAACAAAATAAGTGATCTAGATTTTTTAAATTTTTTTAGCTGGGAGGAGTATTTGGGTAAAAAGGATCATTATTAAAAGCTAAAAATACCTAAAGCTAAAAAAATATATTATTTATCATTTTTCTTTGAGAGTCGCAAAGTATTGGAATATTTTACCTTAGTGTATTGTAAAAGCAAATTCACTAAAAACTTTTTTACAAAATTAAAACTTTTTACTTACGAAATTTGACAGGCACGTGTAAGTAGCTTCTGGGCTCTGTGTTTCCTTCCCTTGATTTATTTCCAACATAGTATTTTGTGTTTTTTTATTAACATTATGTATTTCATCATTGGATGTATTGTATGATTTATGTATATTTTGCAAAAATTTTTTTTGTTGTAATTCAAAATACTATATTGTGTAGAAATATAAATAAAGGCTTTCAATTAAATTCAATTGAATGTAATTTAAAAAAATAAGTATATTTGAAGATTATACTAAAGTAAAACGTGATTTTTAGTTGTTTTTTTTTACATAGACTTTGCGTTTAATTGAAGAAAAAAAATTTAGAGACCGGCTGCGAAGCGTACAGTTTAAACGAAACACAGTGTTTACGGATAGCCCATAACTACTCAGAAGATTTCAGTGCTCTTACTAAGCAATTTTTAACTAGAGTCTACCCCAATGCTGTTAGAGTCGATTCTTCCAATCTTAATCCTCAGGTAAATTGTTATTTTATTCCGAAAAAATATAATTTTGATTTATAAACTATTATGAATAGGAAAGTTGTTAGCTACACATTTTTTACTTCCAAAGGGTTTTAAGATAAAGATTAATAAAATTCATTAAATTCATTAAACGTTCAGTCCTTTTTAAAACAAAACAAAAAACCTAATCTAAAGACCTACTCTTATTGGACCTCTTCTAAAGGCCTATTATTATTGGAAATTATCAGTGCATTTTATTGTAATGATAATTATCGTGTATTTGTTGACAAGTTTTGCCTTTTTGTAAAAGATAATCAACTATTTAATGTGCGTTAATAAAATGGTAACTTTGTTAGTGGGTTAATCATCAGTTCAATTTCCAATTTGATTTTTTATTTAACTATTTCAAACAATTTACCGTGCTATAAACTCGTCCCCTTTAACTACGTTCCGTCCGCAAAAAAATTAATAAATTAAATTACTATTTTAATCTATGTACTGAGTCTCGAAAAAAATTCTAAAAATTTTAAAACTTGCGTAGGCGCTTTTAAAACGCGTACCTGAAATTAAAAAAGAAAATCCGTAAACATTATTTTATAAAAACTAACAAAAACTTAAAAAACATTATGGAATTAATTTTTAATTCGCAAAAGTAGTGATAACTTGTGCAATTTCGATGAAATTTGGAAAACAAAACAGTCATTTTAATTTATTTTAATGAGAAATACAATGGTGCTTTTAGATTTTTATGTTTTCTAGGTTTTTTTATCTCTCAATTGTGTAAGTTTATTAAAATTACAAAATGCAAAAAAACAATGAACAAAACATATATTCTGATAACAACTCTATGTGTTGTTCGTTTATTACAAATAAATTGATGTTCGGTTTTTAAAATTACCTTAATATTGCACAAGCTATGACTACTTTTCCAAAGATTATGGTTGAATTATATCTGGCTGGCGCTGAAAAACAATATGCAGACATGAGGGGACCAATTATTTGTGCAGTAATGATGTGTTTTTTTTAAACAAACTAGCCTTGAAAAATGCTCTAAGAATAGAGCAGGAAAAAGGGGCGATTTTCCCCGGGCGTATGTTTGGACAGAAAAGATGTGGACTAGGCTGAGATGGACATTATGTGGACTATAGGAAATTTGCATTTGCTTTGGGCAGCTGCTCACTAAATAAAAATTTCTACCATATGATAATGATTTGTTTATACATTGATCTAATCACACAGGACTGTTGCTTTTTTTTAGTTTGATGAAATGTCAATTTAAAAAATCATACTTACAGCAATCTTTGACAAGCGCGAAATCGGCACTTTTTCAATTAGAAGGTTTTATTTGTATGTGTAAAAAACAACTATAAATTTGAAAAAGTGGCGTTTTCGCGCTTGTCAAAGATTGCTGTGAGTATGGTTTTTTAAATTGACATCTCATCAAACTAAAAAAAAATGCAACAGTGCTGTGTGATTAGATCAATGCAACAAATCATTATCATATAGTAGAAATTTTTATTTAGTGAGCAGCTGCCCAAAGCAAATGCAAATTTCCTATAGTCCACATAATGTCCATCTCAGCCTAGTCCACATCTTTTCTGTCTAAACATACGCCCGGGGAAAAATCGCCCCTTTTTCCTGCTCTATTCTTAGAGCATTTTTTAAGGCTAGTCTACCACTTTTTTGAATTAAATTAAAAAAATAGCCTAATAAACTATAGTTTTAGCTGCGCAATGACATATGTTTATAATCATTCCGTTGCCGAGAAATACTTTTTTAAATAAAAAATAATAATAAGAAGAAGATGAATTTAAATTACGAAATTTACCCACGTTGTTTAATTATAGTTAGTGCGGTGCAGTTGCGCTCCAGACAAAGTTTACCTACGTTCTCTAAATATAGTTGGCGCGATGCCGTGTGCCAAATAATAAGAAGATGATGAACATGAATTACAAAATTTACTTACGTTCTCTAAGTATAGTTGGCGCGGTGCCGTGGGTTAAATTGCAGTATGGCACCCCGCACCACCGATGATTACCGGCGCGTGGCGCTCCCGCGCCACCAACGCTTATTATTATTTTTTAATAAATAAAACTTTGAATTAATTTTGTCATCAGTAATGCAAGAATTAAAAAAAGTAAGATTTTATTAGGAATTTTGGAACTACGGTGCGCAACTGGTGGCGCTGAACTATCAAACACCGGGATTAATGATGGATCTACAAGACGGAAAATTTTCTGCCAACGGCGGATGCGGGTAATAGAATATTTGCTATTTTTTTTTTATTGTTGTTTTATTTAATATAAGTCTTGTTTTTAAAATTTAATTAAAGGCAAAGCATGTAAAGTAGTTTTTTCATTGGATCTTGACGTAAATGTATGGCAAGCTCGAATGAAATTATCTTTTACCCAAATTGCTTCAATTAAATAATACAAAATAATAAGAAAGCAAAAAGTTTAAAGTTATAAAACAAAAAAGTAAATGTTATTATTAATAAAGCAAAATAAAAGAAAATTAAACAAAATAGTATAAAAAATTAATTTGATTAACATAGTACACAAAAAAAATTTAAAAAGAAATTGCCTTATATATGAAAAAAATGGATAAAATTTTTTAAGCAAAATATTGTTTGGTTAAATACAAATTATAAATAATTTTAGAAGCAAAAAGTAAATTTAAATCTATATAGTAAACCATTAAGTAAATTATTTTAGGACAGGGTACGAAGATTTAATTTTCGAAATCTAGAATTTATTTTTCAAGCAGTAAAACATTCTTGTTTAAAAAACGTCATCTAAAACATTTTAAAGTTTAAAAGTGTGCATTTAATTTTTTTAAATGATAATAAAACAATTATTTTAGGTATGTTTTGAAGCCAACTGTAATGCGGGATGATTACGGTCATTTTTCACCGCGTGAAAAAATGCCCATAAATGTTCATTCTCAGGTAAGCCCCAATAATAAGATTTTTAGATATCGGTACGTCTGTTAAAATTGTTGTTTAACAAACTGTAAAATATTCCACAGGTTGTACTAGATATTGTTACATAATGAAAAATCTACATTTTGGATTGCTTAACAATAACTTTATTATAAAACAACTGTTTAACATACAGTCGGACATTCTCTTACTGGGTAAATCAATAGTAATCGAAATTATTCCCGAACAGTTTTGTTCTTATAATTTATTTGCTTCTGTGCTGTTTGCAGGTGCTGCACATCAAGATCATTTCGGGTCAACAGCTGCCAAAACCGCGAGGTTCGACGGCGAAAGGGGACTCCGCCGATCCATACGTCGTCCTCGAAATATTCGGAGTCCCTTGCGACTGTGCCGAAGAGCGAACCAAGACCGTCAAGAACGACAGTGAGTTTTTTGTTAAAAGGATATACAGTATTGCAGTTGATTGCGCATACCAATTGATATCTCGATGATAAACAGAAAAATTTTACAGTATTAAAAAGTACATGAATAACATTATAATAATGTTATGGACAATACTGATAATATACCTAAAGGTAAACCCAACGTGGCTGCAACAGTTGTTTGTTGGATTAAAAAATGCCCCCATTAATAACGAGAATCTACGTCACTTTATCAGCCAATTGGATTCAATTTAATATGGCATTAAATCGAATCGAATTGGCTGATAAAGTGACGTCAGATTCTCGTGATTTGAGTGGTTACTTAATGGAGGGCATTTTTAATCCAACGAACAACTGCTGCAGCCACGTTGGGTTTATCTTTAATTTATCGAATTATACGCGAAATATTATGAATCTTTCAGTTTATTTAGGCTTTAACCCATCTTTTGACGAAAGTTTCCAGTTCCAGATCAGCGTTCCGGAGTTAGCGCTCGTGCGTTTTCTCGTTCTGGACGACGATTATATCGGAGACGATTTCATTGGTCAGTACACCATACCCTTCGACTGCTTGCAGACCGGTAGAGTTTATAATTCAAATTTTGTGTTGACAGTAGGCTATAAATTTTTGTTGTATGAAAATTTTAATATAAACCAAAAATGCTAGAAATAATTTTAAAAAAACTCATTTGATTCTTAGCGACTTAGCAACTTGATTTTTGATTTTGGGTAATTGCCAAAAATTCATTATTTTAGTTTCTTATGTTAAATTGCTAAATTGTTAAAAAAAATTGCGATCCCAAGTGTTTGATCCACTGATTTATGTAAATAATAAGCTTTAATGTTTAAAATACAAGTGAGTTCATTTTTAAAATTCTCATACGTGTATGTATATATGTAAATTGAAAAAAAAAAACGCATTGAAAAGAAAAAAATCCCTTGTTCGGTTCAAAGTGCTTTGCTCGTGGCAAGAAACTTTGAAACCTACCCTTGAATTGGCAAAACCTCTTTTTAGCGAAAATTTTATAAAGTTACCGAAATGGTAATCGAAAGCAAAAATATGTGATGATTTATCTATTATTTGAGTTTTGTTTACATAAATTATATATATCTGAATCAAATTTTATCTTTAGGGTACCGTCATTTGACTTTATTAAACCACGAAGGTGACATTTTAGAAAATAGCACTTTGTTTGTTCATGTGGCTATCACTAATCGCAGAGGAGGAGGGGTAAGAATCAACTTTACTTTGTAGGCTTCACAACAACTGCAAATATATTTTGCACTATTAAGGAAAAATAAAAAAAAAAGATTTTTCTAGTTCATTAAAGATGCAGTATACGAATTCGTGGTGTAATTTTGTTTGCTTTTTAATTAATACTAATCGATATTTCAGGTCACACTGAGTAAAAAATTGTCTTAAAAATTAATTCCCAACGGTTAAAGAGTTATTAACAACAATACCGCTTGGTTATTCCCAATGTTGTTTTTTATACACCATTTTTCAAAAGAAACCGTTTTTACTGAACGTATATTAATAAAACTTAATAGAAATGATGCTAGGGTATCAAAAAGCTAGAGTTTTAAATTTGGTGCAATACAAAAAGGTATTAAATGAGTACTGTCGTTTAAAAAAAATAGTTTGTTTTTTACGGTGTTGGTGTGTTTTTTTTTGTTTGCTGTTATATTGGTATTATCTGTTAGCTATAATAAAGTTTTACTTAAAGAAAACGAACTACGAATATAGAATACATTTCACTTCTTTAAATGTTACTTTTTGTAATTTTATTACATTATTATTTTATTATTATAAAATTATTCATTTTATACTTTTCAGAATTGAACCAAATTGAAAATTTAAACTTTTTGGTACCCTATCACGAGTTCCATTAGGTTTTGTTAATATCCTTTAAGTAAAAATGTTTTCTTTTGAAAAATGGTATATAAAAACAACATTAGAAATAACCAAGCGATATTCTTGTTACTAACTCGTAAACCGTTGGAAAATAATTTGTGGTGTAATAAAATTTATTCCTAGTGTGACCTGATACATCGATTAGTGTTAACTGAACAGCAATAAAAATACACCATGAATTATTATACTGCACCTTTAATGGCTTTTTTGTTGAGAAAGTAAGAAAGTAATTATTTTTGTATACTTGGCTTTGAAATTGTTACGTATTATTTTTTTTTGTTTTTCGTTGTCCTGTGAGTTAAAGCCATACCATCGTATAATAAAACGCAGAGTTCAAGTCACACCGCTATAATCCAGTAAAATCAATCTAGCAATAAATCAAGGCACTTCCGAAGTAAAGTCTGTTTTAGAAGCCTAAAAAACGTGGAATGTCGGTCAAACGAAAGAATACAAAAATTCACACGGGTGTCAAAATGCTGGGTGTTAAACAATTGGACGACTTGTTTAAAAACGCCATTCTACCACTCGCGGAAAGCATTCAGCTTAAAAATTCCTTAGAAAATGCAGTTTCCGATTGGCAAGAAGCTTGCGGACTGGGAACGACTGGAACTATCCGTCAAGGTTTACTTTCTTTTACTGTGCAAAATCATGTATGCTATTTTAGACGTTCAAAAGATTTGGGTTCGTTGGAACACGAGAAAATTTAGAGTACACAATTTGAAGCCGAAAATTTAAAATCGCTGTGGCCTTTACCAAAATCTAAGCCTAAGCCAAAACGCCAAACCAAATTTTTATTTTCGGCTTTCGGCCCAAAATTTTCATTTTCCCAACTCCAACTCCCAAATTTTTTTAACATCTCAAACTCTCTTGTCAATGCTTTTCAAAGCCCTGCGCAGTTTAAAACAGTTTTGTGCAATTTAAATTAAAATTTTCCATTTTAAAGTATTGGAAAATTTTGAAAATACTGAATATGGTTCATAAAAAATTGATGTTATTTTTTTTACAAAAAAAACCTTTAGCGACTTTGTAAAAACTTATCATGAGCTTAAAAAGGAAGCAAGCAAACATAAAAATTTCAAACGCTTAAAAAATTGGACTTTAGTTCAAGCTTAGGTTTTAACGCCTTTAAACGATACCAAGTTCTGATTTAGAGTTCTAATTTCAGTTTTTGGCTCTAAGTTCTACCTTCTAGCTGCTTCATCTTCATTTAGGATCATTAGATCCGAGAAAATTTGAAGCTGAAAATCGGAAACAGGACCGGAAGTGTGAAACTTGGAGCCAAACGTTTGAAATCGCAAAAAAAGAGCCGAAACCTAACTCCAAATTGTTTTTTTTTTGCTTTATACTCCACGTTTTTATTTTTCAGAGCTCTGAATTCCCAAAACTTTTTTTACGGATCCAAGTTCTCTGCTTATGGTTCTAACAACCCCGTATTCTCATCTGCAAATTCTCCTAATGTTTCCTTGCAGAAGTTTACCATGGTATGTTATGAGCAAAAATCTTCTATAAAAAGCTTTAATGATTTATTGTTTAGGGTTGCGACTTATTCAGAGCCGGATCCAGGCCGCGACAACTGCAGCTGAGCCACTCCCCTCCCCACTTTCTTCTACCGCATCAAGTGGTGCTAGTGAACGACTCACCGGTGACCAGCCGTCTTCCCCCACCCCATTGGCTATTGAAATATCCTTCGATGAAAATGCAGTAAGATTAATATCAACTTTATATATATCATGATAAGTTTTTATGAACAGCTTAAGTGTGGACAGTAAACGTTGGGTTGTTAGGTTCTCCAAACAACTTAAAAAGTCCTTAAATCAAGCTATACTTTATCGTGATAACATTTTATTTAATGGTAAGTTCAAAATCAAAAGGTATCTATACTAACAGGATTTTGTAGCTAACCGATCACAAAAGCTTGTATAAAAAGAAGTAGAATTTTTAAATTTTAAATTTAAGATCTAAAAATTTATTAGCTTATGTATATTTATTACACCAACTAATCAAACACCTTTTAAATCTAAATAATAAAAAGGAAACAGCTGCAACTAATCTAAAGCTTAAAGTATTAATTAATAAAATAAAACTAAAATGTCAAAATCAAAAAAACTTGCAAAGTTTAATTCTTTTTCTTTTTTGTGAATGGATTTTTGTGGTCATGTTTATGTAATCACAGAATTTTAAATTCTGTTCTCATAACATGTGACGTTAATCTTTTGTTTGTTCTTAGTATCCTGTAATAGGAAAATATGGCGACATTCCAGATCAATTGAAAAAGACTTTTGAAACTTTAGAACATCTTCTTGTAAAATGTAAAGCAGTAATGGAAAAAACAGACAACCTAGTTTACAAGGTAAAATAAAAAAACATTCGGATTATAAGCTTTCTATTAATTTTTTTTTTCCAAAATATTATATAAAAATAAAATTCTCTTTTGTTCCAAGCCAACTTTATTTTTCATTTGCAAGCTATATATTGTTTTAAAAAAATGATATCAATCCCACTTTTAACTATTCAAGATGTCCACGACAAGTATCTTAATACCATTGATTAATAATCTAAAACGGCAAAAATATATAATGTAGTAATGTACTATATAAAATGTATTCTATTATAAGGGCATATTTTCATTATCATCCATTAAAAGTGGTTATCATTTTTAATGGCATATTTTTTTTTAATTTTTGCAAATTATAATGAATATAAGATCATTATAATTAAATAAATTAAACAGGAGCGTGCTATTATAATGAACGAATTAGAAAGTATATTATTATATGGTAGACTTTGGCGCCGTAATAAATTATTATAATATAATATTATTATATGATAGACTTTGGCGCGTGTAAATACGACTTGTGCACATTATTTGGTATATAATGTTTTGATTATAATATGTTTGACTAAAGTATGAAGCATTGTTCAAGCAAAACGCTGATTAAGACGGACGCGAGTTTTTAAGTAAACACTTACCACAAAAAGCGCGCTTTGAGAATCAGTAGGTTAAAATCTACGCTTTTGGACTCGAATTTGTTAAATTTTTAATAACTTTTGTCAAAAACAGCTGGTTTTTCAGTTGGACGAGGCCAACAAGAAGATCTGCGACGCCCAGGAAGATTTAGATTGTTTGGCGTCGGAAGCTGGGCTCAAGGGTACGAAAGGCCAACGGGCGTCCGAGAATTTCGCCTGGAATGTCCGACTTTTGAAAGGCCAACTCGCCCAAATGCAAAAAACACAACAAGAGGCCAATTCAATGATCCAGCAGGTTTAATTCCCCTTACTTTTTATTTTTCTCTATATCGCCCTATTTTTAGTACTAATTGTTTTATTACTTTACATATATGTTCATTTCATTAATGGTGCTTTCAATTTACCCATGCAACCGTTATACGGTAAATAATATTATTATTAGGTGGAATCAGCTTTTTATATTATCAACCTTCAGATATTGCTTTTCTTTTATTTTTCATTTTTATTATGATTTTTCAAAAAGGTATACGTAGTATTATTTTACTAGAGCACCATTATCACACCGTGGTGGGCTTTTCATTTTTTACATTCTTTTATATCATAAAGTCAATCGCTGCAGCCAGTTATATGGCTTTTGTTTTCGTTATATGTTATTTATTATATTTTATTTTAGGTGGGGGATACTGCTTGTTTATTGGGAATGTTGCAAACTCCATGTCCAGAAGACTGTGTCCATCGCACAAGACTATCCCATAGTAACGTTTAAATGTAATGTTTAGTCATAATTTGTTGCCGGTTACCGATAGAATTATTTTGTGATTTGAGCTCGAAATGCAAAAAACAACAGAAATTACGCGGATTTTAATGCTGTTGTAATGTAGCATGTGATAACAATGTATTATAAATAGTATCAAAACTTCACAGTTGTTCAAGCTCAATCTTAGCGCAAAAAAATCTTTGATTAATTAAATAAAAGACAAATAAAGAAAAGGTTAGAAGGAAAAAAACATTTTTTACAAAGTTAAGTTGAAAACACTAAAAAACACATATCAAAAAAACAACTTTTTTCTAAAAATAACAAATAATTGTGTCGACGTAAAATATTTTGCAAATACATATAAAAGCCTAAAACTGTTTTTGCTTTGAACTAATCATATGTTTTTTTAACTGGATTTATTTTATGAGCTTAAAAAATTCCAATATAAAAGTTATTGTTGCACTGATAAAGATTTTTAAAATTTTACAATTATTTTAACATGACATAATCTTTTATATATTAAGGTATAGCATGATAATTTGTTTCTAAATTTGTTTTCAATTAAACAGATATTTTCCGAAAAAGTTCTATTATGCATTTCATAAAAAAAATTGAATGAGTATTTTTGTCAGCTATAAATGCGTTCTACACAAAAATTATACAATAAAAACTGATTTACCTTTCGTAACATGATTTTTTAGATATGCTCATTCAGATTTTTTAAATTATAAAACAATTACAATTCAGATGTTTAGTTGCGGACTGAATATAAAAATGAAAATTATGTGAAATTCAATTAAACTGTTATTATACTATACATTTATAACAATCATAATTTCCAATATTTTGACATTATAAAAAATAATAAATATTATTGCTTTTTGTTGTTATATTCTCCCAATTTTATTCACTAAACAACTACCAAAGCCAGTTTTTACATAATTTTTACATAGTGTACTCCATTTTTTAAAGAAAACATTAAATGACAAAACAGTTTTCGAAAAAAATAATTGCATATCGATATCACAGCCCGCAAAAAACTATTTTTAGGTCAGTTCATATAAATGGTTTTAATTTTAGCAAAAATTAATTAGTACTATTATTATGTGATATTATATAATTATTACAGTTGTGATATAATATTATTAGAAATAATACAATATCGAAAACAAAAACTGTTTCGTAGAAAGGGTTATGTTTTTAACAGAAAATTTAATTTAACTGAAATCACACCAATTGTCTTTAATGTGGAAACCTTATGTATCAAAAATCAAATAATTCAGAAAAATTTTTATTAAATATTTCAAATATTATCGAGTTTGTTGTTTTGAATATATGACTGTAAAACAGCTTAAAAAAATAAATATCTGTTTTACCACAAAGATTAGGTGAATAACAAAAACTGTTGTTAGCAGTTAGCATTTTTTTTATTTTATGTTTTTTATTATTATTAATTAACCTGCTTTCGTAAGCACATTTGCTCAAACTCTAGAGATGTACAGTGGGGATTTTTTTAGTCTGACTACGGTTAAATAATAAATATACCGTTGTCAGTATTGTCTTAAAATGGTCAATACCGTGGTGAAACTAAAAATTAAGTACAAGGCAATTATCACCACGGTATATAACTGTGGTAGTGAGTAATTTTGACCCTGGTTTATACTCAAACATGGCCACAAAAATACCGTCAACGTTGGGTGAATGCTTTGCTGCGTGAACTTAAAGGTGCGGTTCCGAGTCCACTTTTTGTCTTCGATTTTGATATTTTTTTTGTAAAAACCTTATCCTTGCCCCAATAGCCCACAAAAATTGTTTCATCAAAATATCTTCAGTGGTTCAGAAGATAAGGTCCTCCAAAAATGGCATTTTTCAACAATTCTGTACTTGAAAGATTGTTCAATAGGTATTAAAATTTAAAGTACAAAATATACATTTAAAGAAAGTGACTACTTTTTAGTTTAATTTGATATTTTAATTGTTAAGATTGGTGCAGTATTTGTTGAGATATTGCGTTTCCCGTACAAAAAACGACGGCACTGATTTGATCAAGTCTGTCCAACATTTTTTGCCTACATTTCGTATTTTTAGCGAAAAAATAGCGGGGTTTTTTTTACGAAAAACCCAATATCTCGACAAATACTGCTCCAATCTTAACAATTAATGTATTAAATTAAAGTAGAAAGTAGCCGCTTTCTTCGAGTGCATAATTTGTAGCTTAGTAATCTGTCAAGTACAGAATTTAAAAAAAACGCGATTTTCGGGGGTCATATCTCCTGAACCCATAAAGATATTTTAGCGAAAAAATATTTATGGTCTATTGGGGCATGGGTAACGTTTTCACAAAAAATCATTAAAATCGAGGACAAAAAGTTTGACTCGGCACCTCACCTTTAAGAAAGGGAGACTACGAAAATTCGTTAAAAAATAAGTACAATAAATATTTAAAAAGATAATAAAAGACATTATTATAGTAAAATTTTATAAATCATAGTTATGAAAAATTGTTTTGTTTTGTGCTGTAAACTGTTTTGATTTTTAATCAATGCGACGTAACGACGATCTCGTATATAACCTCTAAGATTGTTTTGTTTTAAAGTGACTGTATTATAATTATTAATACTCACAAATTTTTATTTGTTTTGTAGATATTACAAGAAAATTACTGGTATTTGTTCTAAATTATTTCATT
>JASAMX010023601.1:0-10245 GCA_030248175.1 Microlaimidae sp. YZB2_3 | reverse complement strand
TGTACTTCGTTCAGTTACGTATTGCTCAACTGTTTAACACACAGTCGGACATTCTCTACTCTTATGCATTCTTGATTTTACTAATAACTATTTTTTTATTATTTGAATAAAAGAGGAGCTTCTAAGCTTCATCCGGGTCGACTTTCTGGACATTTAGATCCTAATATGAGATTTAGGTTTTATTATATGAATATAAAAATAAATAATATCGCAGCTGGTGTTTTCATCGGAAAAAGTGCGGCTATAATTTTTATGTTTTGAAAGTTCATTGTAATGATATAACGTGCCTGTCTTGGGTTAGGGTTACGTTGGGCAAACATTGTCCAACCTTTCTTCTATTCACTTCGTGTTTTTAGCGAAAAAATCGAGTGTTTTTTGTACGAGAAACGCAATATCTCGACAAATACTGCACCAATATTCACGATTAAGGTATCAAATTAAAGTAGAAAATAGGCGTTTACTTTAAGTGTATAATTTGTAACGAAAATCGTTACACCCATTAAGCAATCTTTCACGTACAAAATTGTCGAAAAACGCCATTTTTGGAGGTCATAACTCCTGAACCACTGGAGATATTTTGTTGAAAAAATTTTTGTGGGCTATTGAGGGCAGGAGTAAGGTTTTCACAAAAAATTATCAAAATCGAAGACAAAACTTTGACTCCGCACCGCACCTTTAAGTCCACACTGTTGCACATTGGAATCCACTGAAAGTCAAGGATGCAATACGGAATAAAATGAATCGACGCAAAGCTCCTTGTTCCCAGCAGGTTCCAATTGGCATTTCCTGCATTAGTCTTAAACGCCCTTGGTGTTGGACTCGTCAGTAAGACCACCAAGCCTAACAACATATATGTATATATATATATATATATATATATATATATATATATATATATATATATATATATAATAATATACAACAAAACATGCACAACATTAAAAAACATTTACAAAAAACATTAAAAAACCCACAGATTAAAGCATTTATCAAGAGTTTTAAACAACGTGCTAACATAGCACCTAGTCAGTACGCAATTAGTGGACCGGCCCCAGTATGCAAGACGTACGTTCAGCCACTGTACCAACTAACGACTCGTTTTCGTCTAGTGACTCCTTATACTATAACTACAATTTTCGTCCTAGACGCGTTATCAGAAAATTTAAAGCCCAAGGCTGACGGACTCAGTAAATTTCTCAGAAACTAAAGGAAAATTAAGGCATTGGGATTGAATTTACTCTTTTAATTTTAAAATCGAAAGATATTTTTTTAATTCATGATTTCCATTTTAATTATGTTAAAAAGCGCTTTAAAAATAAAAAAATGTTTGTAATAAATATTGCACAAATCGGTTGTTGGCTATTTTTAAAATATGGTTTTTACACACTCAAAAATTGTATGGCTTCTATTTAATCTTCACTGTTTTAACACACTTTTTCTTTCGTTCCAACGAGGAGTTAAATGAGGCCATAATAATTTATCAAAGCTTAGTTTTTGATCGATTTTGTCATATCATTCAGCTCTTTACTGAAGCAAAAAAGGTGCGTGTTGTAATTTTACTTTTTTTAATTGAATAAAATAGGAAAAAAAAGCTTTTTTTAAAAATTACAATGTTTTATAGGTACATAAAATATAACTAATTTATATAACGTAACCGACAACTTACGTTTTAAACACAGTAAAGATGGTCAATATTCTGTAAGCATCTGCAATTGAACATTTCATTATCGTAGTTTTGATTTTCATTGTTTCCAACATTTTGAAGCGAAAAACTTTTAAAACCTAGCGTGATATTTAACAAATTTTTGTATCAGTAACAAATTTTTTGGGTCTTGTTAACTAGAGTTGGATAAGGTAAATAAATGTTAAGGTGGATATTATATTATATTATCCACCACTGGTATAATGCTATTTGTTAGCAGGCTGTTTAAGAGGTTTTTTAAAGATTTTTTTAGCTTTATTACGGTTTTGTGAATTATGAAATATTAAATGATTCTAATTGAAATAAACAATTTTAAGCTATTTTTGAATATATTATGTAAAAAATATTTCAATAAAAATGAAACTACTTCAAAATAATAATCAATTATGTGCTTTTATAAATAAAATAGTTATGTGTGAAAACATAACTATATTATTTAATAAAACAAAAACATTGAATACTATATAATTTTTTGGGAAAAAAATTAAAAAAAGTCACTGTTGGATTGTACTTTTTTACTAAATAATAGATAAAAATCGGTAACAAGGAATCAACCTTTTTCTCAATAAACCTATATGGCTTAACTAAAAAGATGCTTCCTTAAGGCATTTTAACACATGCTTCGTGGTTCTTTCACTATGTATGCAACAGCCAATTAAATATAAAATAAAATCAATTAATATTCTTTTACGTGACATGAAATTTATAAAACTTCTCAAGGTTAGTAAGCAACTGTTACTAACCTTGAAAAGTTTTAACCAGCTCTAGTTAGAAAATATGTTAAAATGCTAATAAAAAGTAAGTTAATATTTAACGCACTTATTATTGGATAAAAGCTTCAGGGTTTCAGCACCAATTTGACTGCATCGAAATATTGCTTAATTGCTAATGGGTTCTCAATTTATAAGACTGAAAGCTCTTATCCGAAAATGAACACTCTATCTTATTGTAGATTTATATCAATGTAAGAAGTTTTTGGATATACGTTTTAAAAGAGTAATGAATACAAATTACTGAAAAGTAGGCAGTAAAAAGTTATTCCAACTAAAATATAATAAATTTTCACGTGAATTGAAATATTTAATTTAATTTAATAGGAATAATTTCTAGTTTATCGATAGAGATTTTCCAGCGAGCTTGTTCAAATTACTCAAGACGCTATTGTCAGTTTGGTTTTTCTTTTTTCTTTTTAAAGTAAGCTAATGAGTCGTAATCATCTAAAGAATTCGCGTAGATAAGTAAAAAATGATGAATAGAAAGACAAATTAAAATATATTTCCGCAATTTTAGAATATGAAAGCATTGAAACTATATAACGTGAAAATAATGTAATTTTGGCGGCGAAAATCAGTTTGGCTTAAAACTTGTGGGTTTTTCGGTTTTATTAAATTTTAACGGACAACAAGAGACATGTATTTCGGTATCATTACGCTTTTTTACGCTATATTTAAAACAACGGATCAAAGAGTGCCGGAATGTTCTTTTTACACGCCGAGAAAATAACCTGCGAAAACAAAAATAAATAGGAAAATTTGTTAATATTTTTTATATTAGCTTCAGTTTTAAAATAAAAAAGAAGAAATGACAAAAATTTAACTTAATTTGCGTTTTTTAAACGCAAAAATGTTAAATTTAAAAAAACGAGTTAAACCAGCAATTTTTAAGTAGTTTTCTAAAACTTCAGAAAGTTGGTCTGAATTTCTTCGTTTAAAGAAATCATCACAATCCATCTTCTAAATAGCTAACTCATTTCCCAGACGCTGCAATATTATTCTCTCCCGCAAAAAAACTGACGAATTTAATAGATTTACCAGCCTTTTATTTTAGAAGGCGAGAAAATTCTCACTAAAAGTCGCAAGAGCGGCAAAAATTAATATTATTCTAATATAAAGTGATATATAGTGGAAAAAATTATTAAGTTTTGGTTTTTTAAAGCCAGCACGACTGAGACAATTTTAGCAGCTGAACCTTGCCATACTTTGCAGGAAGCGTTTTTTTTTGTTCCACTCTATACTGTTTGAATTAAAACGCAGGAAAAAAAACAGAAAAAAAATATTTTACTCCTGAGAATCGGAAAATATAAAACAATAAACAACCACAACAGTAAAAAAATATAAAGTATATATCAGCACACTTTTTACATCCACATCTTTTGGAAATTTTATTTTTAGCTTTAATTTTACAGTAATTAGTTCTATATTGCTGTTATTTTTACTATTAAAATTACCGTATATTTTCACTATTAAAATTACCGTATATGCGCAATTTTAATATGCTTTTGTGCGTGATTATAAGCAAAATTTTTAGTTGGTTTTTTCCTGTTGGTTTATATTTATATAAAAAGAAAAACACTTCGGTATACTCAACATTCCTAGAGGTATGGAAGAATTTTGAAAAGACAAATTATTTTTTAGCAAGATAAGCTATATTTTTTTCACTTTAATCAAATTTGTCTTATAGAGTATATTTATATGTGATGTGGGGTTGTTCGTTAGTTGTGTTTGTAGAGATAGGTGTTGTTGATGATAGTTTTGATAGTGTTTTTGTGGTTTTTGTTTTTGCTGATTTTTTTTTTTGATTTTTATTTTTGATTTTTTTGTTTGATTTTTTGTATTGTTGTGGTTGTATTTATGGATATTATTTTGAGTTAGTTTTGATTTGGTTTGTTTGTTTTTGATTGTTGGTTTTGTTTTGGTTTGTTGGTTTTAGATATAAATATATGATTATGTAATAAGGAGAGTTAGTTGTTTCTGTGCGCTGATGCGCGTTTGTTTGTAGAGTAGCGTAACGCTGAGCTGTAGTATCGATGTTTTGCGTGCGTTTTTTTATTTTTTTTTTTATTTATTTTATTTATTTATTATTTTTCTTTTGTTGTTATATTTATTTATTTGGCTGATTTGTTAGTTGTTAGATGGTTGTTTGCGTGATTTTTCGTTTCTGTATATTTTGTATTATAGTTTATTATTAGCGGGTAGAGTGGATGGTGGCTGTGGTATTATTTATTATTTGTGTCGTTTTGTTTTGGTAGTTTCTGGGTCTGTGTGTTGTTTAGTTTTTTCTTTTGCGTTAAATCTGTTTTCCGGTGATTCCTTTTTGGGATGCCGGTGCGGGGGGTTCTGGTAATTTTCCTTTTTGCGGGGCGCTTGTGTGTGCGAACTGAGTCTTTCAGAGTATATATATTATTTTTTCGTGTGTGGGGCCTCTATAAAGCATTTCGCTCTGGTTATAGTTTATTTGTGGCTTTTTTTTGGGGTTTATTGTGTCTCTCGTGTATTTTTTCATATTTTTTTGTTTTATATATTTGTGAGAAATTTTAAATTTTTTTTTTTTGTTAGGGTTCTGTTTTCTGATGTTTTATTTTTTTTTGAGGTTTTATTTTTTTTTTTTGCATGATGATATAGTGGTGTATAGTCGGTGGTTTTCTGCTGCGTAGATTCTTGTTGTATTAGTAGATATGCTGATGTAGTAGTGGTATATTGTAGAATAGTAGAGAAGTACTTATTATATATATATATATGGTCGTCGGGAGTGTATCATTTTTTCTTCTTTGGGTGTTGAGTAGAGAGAATAGTGTGGGGGGAGAGTCTTTTTTTTCTCGAGTGAGTGAGCGCAGTGGGTATAGAGAGAGTATACAGGGGGATATACATCTAGATGGCGGCGTGAAGAGGGATAATATACTACCAGAAGAATATGCAGATCGGCCCGGGGGGGATGGGAAGGGGTTGGAAGGGTTTTTTGCCGGGATGGGGGAACAGGGGGGAACCTTTTTACGGCGGGTTTGGTTGGGGGGGGCGGGGGGCTTGCCTTTGGAGGGGATTTCTCTGGAAACCCTTTTCTTTTTCGGTTGGAAAAGGTATTGGTTTGGACTGCTTTTTGGTTGTCATAAAAACTTGAATAGAGTTTATTTTTTTTTGATTGAATTAATTAAGTCATCCTTCTGATGACTCTTTTATGATAATGATTTTGTTTTGTTTTCTCTTGTTGGTTGCTTGTACAGATGCGTGTAGAGTTCGGGTCTGCTTTGGCTAGCTGGCTATGTTTAAGAGGAGAACATATACGAACCTCTGAACTAACTATAGTCTGGCTTATCGTCGGATCTTTCTATTATTGATGTTTCAATCGAAATCTAACTAAATAGAGATATCTTTCTTTTTTCTATCTACTATCATTGTTTTTTTCCTCCATAGTATCTTGTGTATGTGTGTCGTCGCTAGGCATGAGTGACTGTTAGGGGGCGTCTACGAGTCGCGCCGTTCAGGTGCGTGCTAAAGTAAGTCATTGTCGCTTTATTTACTCGAGCTGCGTTTTGTTTGTTAGGGCTCTATTTAAGGTAGGTGTCTATGGGACGTCACTCGACTGAAGTCCTAAAAGCAAATTATGCAGTGACATAAATTTTTATTTATTTTTATGGTTAATATTTATATTTTTATAATGTTGTGGGTTATTAAAAAAAAATTTTAGATCATTTTTAAAATCATTATTAATATTTATTGTTCTTGACTTGAACAAGTAACAAGTGTTAATTTTTGGAATTTATTATAAACATTGGGCTCACAGTCGAATCGATTTAAAGTCGTTAAAGCCGACGATATCGAGTTGAACTTGAAGCATAAAATGAGGAATTTCGGAGCTGGGGTAAAAAACTTGGAACCAAAAATTTGATATCCCTAAATTATAACTAGAAGCCTAAGCCTGAACCTAACTCATTTTTTTTCGGCTTTAAACTTCTGTTTTCACGACTCCGAATTCCTAAAATTTTTTCGACAGCTCCAGGTTCTCTAATTACGCACGGCTCCAAAAACTTCATTACCCCAGAATCAAATTTTTCCCTTTGGTTTAAATGGTTTTTCCGTTAAAATGCTCTTTCGTATATCGATTTAGGGTCGATGGAGCCTTGAGAACTTGGAGCTAAAAATAGGGAACTTGGAGCCAAAATTAAAAATCGCTAGAACTTTTATCTAAGCCTAGAGCAAAGCCTACATCTACATTGTAACCCTAAATCAATTTTTTGTTAAAGGCTCCAAGTTCCCATTGCTCGTGGCTCCAAGTTTTCAAAAACTTTTCATGGCTCCAAGTTCCCTACTTGTGGTTCTAAAGACCCCGTACCGGTATATTTGACAAAAAAAAACCTTTTAATTATTACAAAGTTATATCTAACGCTTTAACAAATAGTGTCTTTAAAATGAACATAAAACGGTTTCGATAAAGTGCATAATTCTGTATTCGCTTTGAAATTTTTTTTGCCGATAGAAACAGTTTATCTAGAATTTACAAAAAAATAAGTGCATATTTAGCTTCATTTTGATGGCTTTATTGTTAGTTAAAAAAATAACCAAAATTTAATATAAATCAGAGAATTTTTCCTGGGTTCAAGAAATATATCTTTTCAAAAGGGCCCAAATAGGTATTTACTGGGGGTATTCTGTATATTTAAACAATTTCTCTATACCAAAAGTTCTGATTTTAAAAGTATAAAACAAGAATGAGCATAATAAGAATGGGCGACCTTTACTTTTGCTTTACTAGTCACGTATAAGTTTTAACAAATTAGTTGTCTATAAATATTAAGAAAAAGAAGGGCAGTTTTTACTTTTTTTTGTTAAACGTAGGAAGTGTAAATGCGATCGAAAAATATGGCTTGCGTTTATATTTCCGTTTTAACGATTGTTTTGGTTTTTTAATGATAAAATAAACAATATAACAATAATAGAAATAAAATTTTACACCATGAGAGGCAAGAGAACGCAACGGGGAAAAACTTAAGTACAAAATATACTTAAGTCTAAAAAAAACCCGTTTTTTTGGTCTTTTTAGAAAGGTCCTATGTCTTGAACCGCCAAACATATGTTACAAGGCTAAAAAAATATTACAAATATAAAATATTAATTAAAAAAAATTATAGAAACTATTACACCATATAGTATAAAATATATTCATTTTTGGTACAGTATATACATAGAAAAATAAAATATAAATTAAGCATCAATAAAAATATAAAAACCCTTATTATTGGTCTTTAAAAAGGAGGTTTCGGTTTTAATTTAAAAAAGTTTCTAAGCTATTATAAGTACAATCAAATATTATGAAATAGAACTTTTCTCTATAGGCACATTGCACTGAAACGGAGTTTATACATGAAGTATGCAATATTCATAAGTGTCACCATAATGGATTATTACCGTATCTCATACTTATTATTCGTAGTATGCAGATCTTTCGTAGTCGGAGTTTCGAAAGCGCGCGAAATTTCGATCGGTTGATTTCCATACTACGAAAAATAAGTAGGAGATACGGTATTTATCCATTATGGTGACACTTATGTATATTGCATACTTCATGTATAAACCGAGTTCCAGTGCAAGGTGCCTATAGGTGCAAAAAATTACCTAACAAACTGACCAAATAGAAAGCAAGCAAAAGTCGGGAAAATAAGTCAATAATTCTATGCGTCATTAAGTCACCGGGACCACCTGGTTTCAATCGGTAGCACCTGTTTATTTTTTCTGTGGAAACGATTCCAGCATCCTTCGACATTGACTATTGTTAACATTATTGTGCTGCAGTTCCCTTGGTCGTAATCACCAAACGATTTTGTCATAAAACAATCAAGAAGACACCAGTAGTAAAACAGTTCTCATTAACTTAGTCCATGGGTGCGCGGTGGTCCCTGGCAAGCCCGACGGAAACAAGCTTCTAGTAATAAAATCCACAAGACAACGTAGTAAAACAGTCCATGATAACATTGTCCATGGGTGCGTGATGATCCCTGGCAGGCCGACGCAAACAAGATTCTAGTACACCAATCCACCGCACACCAGTAGTAAAACAGTCCATATTAACAAAGTCCATGGGTGCACGGCGTTCCTTGGCAGGCCCACGCCGCTGATGAGGTAAAGTTGACCTTTGTAGTCTGCGACGAAATTCGAAGATCCGATACCCACGGGTCCGCAGCCGACGATAAGAAGGCAGTACTCGGGATTGCATTCCTCCGGATTCACACTGCTCACATTCAACACCGCCCGCTGGGTCGTGGTATCCTCCGCGTAGGTGGTGGTGTACCCCTGCGGTGTAGTGTTGCGATAGTTAGGGTAACTGACTTAATTTCGGCCACCAATTTAGGGTGTTAGAAAATTGGCTTATTTTTAAAACACAAAAGAACTAGCACAAAAGTAACTGGATTAATGTTGAATAAAGTGTTTTTGCAAAAGTTTTTTATTTTTGTTATTCTACATTATAGACATTTTCATACAAAAAGTGAATTTTCTGTGATTTTTCCTAATTTTTGCTTTGTGTTTAAACTGCATCAAATTCAGAACAAAGAGCGATATGTACCTTAGAATATAGTTCTGCTTAAGGCTAAAAGTTGTTAATTTTCATGTTTTGATAAATATTTTCTTCAAAATCATTTTTGCAAATGCGTTTAACTAACTGCGCATTTTAAGATTTCACGTAATTTCGGCCACCTGAAAATTTAGTGAAAGAACCTGCCGTTTTTTTGCTGTTTTTTAAAGAATATCATTGTACTACCGAATTTATAAAGAAATTTTTTGCTTGTTTAAGATTTTGTTTTGACGGTTTTCAAGCCAAAAGTAAAAATTGAACAAAAAAATACAAATTATTAAAACTTGTTTTTTTAAGGTTTTTGACATAATTATTTAAAGTCTTTCCTAATGACCTCTTAAAGTTCGCAAACAGGAGAAATTAAGTTATATGTACCAAGAGACAATCCCTAAGGGTAAATTTGCAACCTTTAGAAATTTTTATTGTTCGTTTAAGCAATAGTTATGGCCAGTTTTTTGTAGGTGGCAGAGATGAATGGCACGCGCCTTAATTTCGGCCACTTAAAAAAAAAAAGTTTAAACCTTCAATGATTTTTAAGTGTAACAGAAATATTCAAATTTTGCACTGGAATAACAAATATAGCTATTGTTTGATTTTTAGGCCAAATTTTGGCTTGATTGAAAAAGCCAGAAAAAACTTATTCAAAAAAATAAAAAAAGGTGGCCGAAATTAAGTCAGTTACCCTAATAAAAAATATAACCAAGAACATTATGTATTCTTGATAGGTACAGGGTCTTTAGTGCCTCGAGCAGGAAACTTGGAGGCTTTCAGAAAAAATTGGTTTGGGCTTAAATTTAGGTTTCGCTTAGGCTTAGGTAAACGTTTTAGGGATTTTTATTTTAGGCTCTAAGTTCCCTACTTACGGCTCCAAGTTCCCCACTTACGGCTCCAAGTTCCCTATTTTTGGCTCTAAGATTCAGCTCCAAGTTCCCAAGGCTCCATCGACCCTAAATCTCCTGATATAACTGCGTTTTAAAGTGTAAAATTAAATAGTTAACCAATAAAAAAGTTTTTTTTATATTTTTGGAATTTTTATTAGCAGCATGCTTTTTTGTGACTCTATAAAAGCTTCTCGTAGCGGCAATAGAATTTGGACAAGCTAATATCGTTAAATTTATTTATCACTGTTTTCTATGGGTAAAATACAGACAAAGTACACAGCACTTTTAAAATAAGATCCGTGTTTCCAAATCATAATTTTG
>JASAMX010023599.1:0-12779 GCA_030248175.1 Microlaimidae sp. YZB2_3 | reverse complement strand
GGGAAAGGAGCCCATTTGTCAGTGGATTTGTGCTAGCGGGAGACCCCACGGCGGCGGGCGACGGAAACTCAGGCGGCAAAAGCGGCGGTACGCGACTACTGGCTTCTAAAATTATTAAAATTTTCTGTAATTAACCTTTTTTTTCGTTTAAGGTGTAACGACTCCCGTTGTAATGATGTTTCAAAAATATGACGCCTTATAAGTACGAGTTCTAATGTAAAGCTGTTTGAGCTATGGTGTAACGCAGTACGTCAGTCAATAAGCTGCTGAGGATGGAGATTACAGGTTCAAGTCTTTGATCGCTCAATATTCAGCCAAAAACCTAAAAATAGAAAATTGTTTCGCAATTTTTTTTGTCAAAAATTCGAATTATTCGGCCTCATATTTCTGGGACGTCAAGAGAAGTGCCAAAATAATTTATCTTTTATAAAAGTTTGCTGCGTGTCAAACGCAAAATTAAACACTTTTGAAGCTTCGCCATTTGGTGAGAAATGTTGAAAATGATTTACGAAAAGAGAACTCGTGCCAGTGATAACCTTAACTTAGGTTAACAAAGTTGTTAAAAAATACGTGGGCTAAGACATTTTTTATTGCGTCACGGTAATTTTTCTTGCGCCCGCAATATTATCGTAGCATTCATCACACGGTGATACCTATGTGTAGATTTTATCCTCTTCGCACTAAAAAAAGCTTATTCACTACTTATTAAAAATATTTACCAGCAAAGTATTAAAAGACAAAACAATAAACAAATACCGAAAAGGCTGTGGTGAAATGGGAATGTGGGTATGTTTTGCCAGAGAGAGTGCTGGTAAAAGCGGCGCTCACCACAGACGCAACGTAGAACCACGGGGATTAAAAATTCGAAAAATAGACTAAATTTTACCAGGACAGTTTAATTTTTAAACCAATTTATTGCGTAATCATGAAATGCCCATGTTCTAAAAACGAGTAACAAATTTATTTTTTGTAAATCACATAATTTCACATGAAAATATCAAAACATAACAAATAAAAAGCTCACGACAGTCATCTATATATAATTAGCTCTCATTTGAGCTATCAAACGTCGTATTCCGTCCAGGATTACCAAAGATATAGTCCAAAATCAAAAATGTCCAATTGGGAAAAGTGCCGAAATTAAATGCACTACCCTATATCAGGTAAGGTAACAAGCCATATTGTTGGTAAACTTTTATTTCTACGTTTCAAGCCAACAACGTGTTCACGATGGTCAAAACTCCTCCATTTGAATGGAAATGCTCAGAAATCTTTTTAAAATTCCAAATTAAATGGTACAATCTAGATGTAAATGTTGTCTTTTTTTTCCAGTGCACCACAGATCGGGACAAGAACAAGAACATGGCGGAGCAAATGAAGCTCAGGCGGAAGCAGCAGCGGGCCAGGGAGCGCCAGAAGGAGGACGCCCGCCGACGCCAGGAACTCCTTGAGCGCCGCTTTTACCAGCACTCTCTCTGGCAAAACATACCCACATTCCCATTTCACCACAGCCTTTTCGGTATTTGTTTATTGTTTTGTCTTTTAATACTTTGCTGGTAAATATTTTTAATAGAGTAGTTCTGAATAAGCTTTTTTTAGTGTGCGAAGAGGATAAAATCTACACATAGGTATCACCGTGTGATGAATGCTACGATAATATTGCGTGCGCAAGAAAAATTACCGTGACGCAATAAAAAATGTCTTAGCCCACGTATTTTTTAACAACTTTGTTAACCTAAGTTAAGGTTATCACGGGCACGAGTTCTCTTTTCGTAAATCATTTTCAACATTTCTCACCAAATGGCGAAGCTTCAAAAGTGTTTAATTTTGCGTTTGACACGCAGCAAACTTTTATAAAAGATAAATTATTTTGGCACTTCTCTGACGTCCAGAAATCTGAGGCCAAATAAATCGAGGTTTTGAAACAAATATTGTGAAACAATTTGATATTCTTAGCTTTTTGGCTGAAAAATGAGCGATTCAGGACTTGAACCTGTAATTTTCAGCCTCAGCATCTCGTTGACTGACGTGCTGCGTTACACCATGGCTCGACAGTTTTACATTAGAACTCGTATTTATAAGGCGTCATATTTTTGAAACATTATCACAACGGGAGTTGTTACACTTCAGAAGACAAAAAAGGTTAATTACAGAAAATTTTAATAATTTTAGAAGCCAGTAGTCGCGTACCGCCGCTTTTGCCGCCTGAGTTTCCGTCGCCCGCCGCCGTGGGGTCTCCCGCTAGCACAAATCCACTGACAAATGGGCTCCTTTCCCCTGGCCACGCCTTCCCTATCTCACCATTGGTCGGCGCCGCTCGAGGTCACGCCCCGCATGCGTCGGCGTCCAATCAGCTCCGTGCTTTGAAACTAGGCGGATCCCCGGACCTGGACTTGGGCCGCGGGCTGCTGTTCTCCGGTAGTTATTTTCGGCAGCAGGGAGGAGTACCCGCGGGATTGTCGCTCGGGGTTATGGAAACGGCCCCCAATTTAGATACGCCCCCCTGCATCGGGTGCCTGCAGGAGGCGGGACCGAACTCCCAAAATACCCACGCCTCTTTGGAAGCGGCGGCCAATCAGCAGCAGTTGCACTTCCTCGATCACGCCCCCGCCGCAGCGGCAGCCAATCAGCAGCCGTCGCCCCTCGTCGGGCTGGATCTGAGTCGAGCGACCGGTTACTACGCGGCCGTACCGTAACAAGCCTGAAGATCAACGATTTCCAGTCAACGGATAAGCACGATGTGAACAGCGGGAAAGTTGCAAAAACATAGCGCACTTACCTTTATTAAAAATCCTGGAAGTATATGCATAAAAACAAAATTATCAATGAATATTATACGTAAGAAATAATTTTCATACTGCTTGTTTTCATTTGCATACACCGTCGGCAAAGACTATTGAACTCAAAAATCCAAACGGTGTAAAATGTGCAAATTAAAACACGTGGTATGCAAACTATTTCCTACGTAAAGAATTCATCAATTCAATAGAAACTCGATTGAGAAAAGTGCGCTATTCTTTGATAACTTTTCATGTAAATATCGTGCTTCTTTGTTCGTCGTTACTATGACACAAAGAGTCACAATCAGTATAAAATCAACGTGAAAGATTTGTTTAGATTATTCGTGGTTTAAGATATAAAGAGTTAGTAAGAGCATATTTCTAACTTATTTTGTTTAGATTATTCGTGGGTTAAAATGTAAAAAAAGTCACAGTTAGGAGTATTTTACAATTTTTTGTTTAGATTATTCATCGTTTTTACTAAGATATAAAAAGAGTCACAGTTAATAGTATTTTACAATGCATCTGAAGTCATTGGTGCTGAGTAACTTATGGTTTAATTAAAATAGTTGATTAATTGATATATAAAAACTCAATATTGCTTGATCTTTTCAGCTTGCCAAAAATTGCTCATTTAAATATATTAACAAATTGCTTTATAATGAATAATGTAAAAATCTGGTGGAATTGCGATTTATTACTTTTTAGTTTTTTTCTTTTTTCTGTTAGCAAGTTATTTTGCTGTCAGAGAGCCCGGTTCACACTGAGGTGGCAATGCCACCGGTAATCCCCCTAGTGGGAATGCCACCGGTGGGAATGCCACCGGTGGCATTGCCACCGCTAGGTTCACACTGGGGTGGCATTGCCACCGCTGAAGAGCATTTCGTTCGCGTGTAGAGCTAAGAAAATGTCGGTAACTTTTTTTACTTTTTACTCTTTTTTTACTTTTTACTCTTTTTTTACTTTTTACTCTTTTTCACTACTTCCCAGCTGTTTGCCTGGTTAATTCTGTCCATGTATGTTTTTTCTCGCTTGTAATAAAGTTCCGGACGGTTCCGAACTTGATCAGAAGTTCATCCGAATCAGTAGCCATATTTTTTATTTCTAAAAGTATTCTGGTCAAAGAAACGTTAACAAACTTAAAAGTTTTCTTTGTAATTAATATAGGTAAACGATTTTGTTTTTAGATTTTTTTAATAACCCTGTTTTTAGATTGTTTACTCTTTTAACCTAAGGCCGCGCAATAAATTATATTAGAAACTGTGCAGCAGAAAAATTTGCAAATCTTTTATTAATGCATAAAAATTGCAAATTCATATTCAAGCACTTTTCCATGCTATGTATGTACGTGTGTTTAAAATTCGTAAAAACTACTTAAATTTTTTTTTTCATAAAAGATCATTTGTTTTTGTTTGTTTTGCTAAACACGGTTTTGCTATATAATTTTTTCATTTATGCAATTTACGCGTTTTCACGCGTTTTTCTATTTAAACCGCAATATTGTTTGCTGGTTTTGCTTATACAATGAAAGCGTTTATGTAAAAACCGTAATATTTTTCATTGATTTTTTTAACAATGCGCGCGTTCCCATGCGTTTTTTTCTTGAGAGAGCTGCCACCGGTGACGGAGTTGTGGATCGAACACAACAGCGGTGGCAATGCCACCTCAGTGTGAACACGTCATATGTTTAACGTTGGACACAACAGCGGTGACAATGCCACCGGTGGCATTGCCACCTCAGTGTGAACCGGGCTTAAGACAATTAATATATTTTATTATTCAAGTTTTTTCATGTTTCATTACTGTCGCAGTTTGTGATTTAACATTTTAGATTTAGCTTTCGATGTTTTACCATATTTATAATTTTTGAAGCTTATTTTTTTAACTAAATTTCTTTAAACGTATTTATTTACTTTTCCTTAAATTAAAACTGTTATGTTATTTTACAAAACATAAACTTATCAGTTAATTAGCAGTATTTTAGTACTTATAGGCAAAATTAAACCTCTCTCAATCATTCACAGTATTAAATAAATTATTTAACAACAAATCAATGCAAAATTTTAAACAAAAACGGATTAATATAAATACCCCATTTTAACAATTATTTATCAAACTGCTTGAATTAGAAATAAAAATGCCAAATTTTATTAAGTTAACTAAATTTTGTTTACTTCGAGAAAAAAGGAAATTTAAAATAAATTCTGACTTCCAAATCGTTAATTGCCATGTCCGTCCATAAAATTTTAATTATGTAACTCTTTTAATGTACTCAATACATTTTTACGGGGTCGCCATTTAACCATAATTCTTTGTTTATAAATTTGTGGTTTTAAAATAAATGGTTATTTCACCGCCCATTTGTAATTGATATTTCTCTATTCTTACAAGATTTTTAATTGTTACCAATCAGCTGCGTGCCATGCTTATGCAAATTTTTTCTTACGTGACTTTGGTCGATTGGAGCTGGAAACATGCTCTAATTTGGGCGCATAATAGCCCTATAGTTAACGCGTGTCCCATTCCATTACGTGCCTTCATTATTTCATACATCAAAATATGTCAAAAAGATGAACTAATTAGAGCTCTAAAATCTTAGAATGCGCCCTGCTACTCAGATCATAATATAATCAAGGATATGAATGTTTCTAAGTTATGTATTTAGTTACATATTTTCTTATTTTTCTTCTAATTTTATGTTATATATAGTTTGTTAAAGGGATTGTTGTTTTTTTTGTTTTTGTTGTGTGTGCTGCCAGCTGACGTGGTACAAACAATATACTTGGTTGTAGTAGAATTTGAAATTGTTGATATTATATATTGATATTTTCCTTGTCACACATCTTTGTCCTGATCAAATATAAAATAGTTACCGAGTAAATAAGATTTATATAAAAATCCAATATTATATTTTTATTGTAAACTTTTGTATTGAAATCTTTAATTTTAATTTAAAATATGAAAATCAGTGGCTCATCAAAGTGCTTCCCGTCGTTACTCTAACACAAAGAGTCACAATCAGTATAAAATCAAGGTGGCTCTGACTCACTTTGTTTAGATTATTTGTGATTTAAGATATAAAAAGAGTCACAGTTATGAGCATTTTCTGACGCTTCTGACTCATTGTGTCAGAGTAAAGACGTTCTGTATCGGAAGTGTGGTAGTTGATGAGCATCAAAAAAGCCTTCAAAAGGTTGGAACAAATAAGTTTAAAAACCTAAATTATGTTTTAACAACGTTAATTGTCCGTCCATATCATATGTGCAGTAAATCGGTGCTTAATTAATATAATATTTAATTTCGTAAGAAAAAAGTTTTTGTTAGCTTGTTATACGTATATAATGTTTTATTTCTGTTATTAATTAAAAGGTCTGCCTTAGTTTAATTAAAAGGCCAGCGACGAATATTATCACGGCATCAAAAATAGAGTGCGATTCAATTGCGTGAGAACTTTTATTTTAAATTTTTTTTAATTAAAAAAACTATGAAAAAAATTGTTTTATGGTTGAATTATATCTGGCTGACGCTAAGAATTAGAATGCAGACATGAGGGGACCAATTAAAATTGTGCGGTAATGACGTTTAAAAAAAAACAAACAAGAACGCAGAATTTTTTTTAATTCCACCTTTTTCCAAATTATACAAAAATTAACCGAATTTAGCTCTTAAAAAATTTGCATTTAGATTCCAAATTAAATAATTTGATAAATAGTTATTAAAATACAATTTTTAATCTTTTTTATTAACCCGCTTTAGTGAAAAATTTTCAATGTTTTTGTTGTTAAATAGTCGATTCAATAATGCAAATATCGCGGTCAGCTAGGTTTTATTTGTCTATAGCAACATTAACATAGTTTATTTGTTTTTAAATAATAATGATATATTAACATCTTAAAAATAATTGCAGACTATTTAAGCTTTAAAATAAGGAATTAAATGTTTTATACTATTATAGATACTGTGAATAATTTATATCAAAATATTGATGGTCTTCTTAGAAATTAGAAAAACCTGATAATATATAGACACTTGCTGTATTTAACTATTTTATTTATTTGTTTTTATTATTGTTGTACCAACAGTATATAAACATTTTATGTAATTATAACGTATTATTTTATTACATTGTTATTCATTTTTGGCTGTACGTATTATTTATTACGAACCATTATTAAGTTTTGTTTTTTAATTCAACGACGAAGAACAAAATGTTTCTAATGAAGATTTTTATTAAACAATAGCATTTTTCTTTATAATCATAATTATTCAAACGAAAAATCTAATATTAACTTATAGTTGAAATATACCTTATGCGGTAGTTGTAATCCATCTTATTTCACTAATAAGGATTTTGCAGCGGAGATGTGCTTGCTGCGCTGAAATTTAATATTTTTCTGCGACAATACATACGTCCTTTACGGCGCACGCAAATTCTGATATGAATCCAATTTACTTTAGATTTATGAAATGAAGTGGATTGATTTTTTCGTAAAATTGTCTATGCTTTTTGTTCAGCTTCATTTATAATAGTATACAAAATTATTACTTGTTTATTGTATTATTTGTAATGTGTTTCTCAGTTTAGTTTTTTTGCTCATATTGTGTTGGCCAAAACTTTAAAATAAAACACATTCTTAATTGACGTTATACATAACCAGAGTGTTTGCACTAGTGATGTTCCCTGGAGCTCCGAGCTCCGAAGCTCCAGAGCTCCGCCCTATTTCTATACTAATTTTATGAATAATTAAAAAGTGATGGCATTATATTATTTTTTCAAAAAATTTTTTGTAAACTAATTTTTTTCCAAAACTTATCTAAAATAATAAAACAAGTCTTAGAAATGCAGCTAGCGTAGTTTAAAATGTATTTCAAGCTTAAATAAACTTTAAATCGCACAATTAAGGGGCGAAGCTCCTAAGCTCCCTCCACTTTAAATGGCTTGAGCTCTGGAGCACGATATTGGAGGTTAGGAACATCACTAGTTTGCACAACAAAATAATAGAAGGAATTTGATAATATAACGAAACACGATTAAATTTAAGTTATTGCATAAAATAATGCGTTCTATAGCAATGTATAAAATAGACAAGTAATAATTTTGTATACTATTATAAATGAAGCTGAACAAAAAGCATAGACAATTTTACGAAAAAATCAATCCACTTCATTTCATAAATCTAAAGTAAATTGGATTCATATCAGAATTTGCGTGCGCCGTAAAGGACGTATGTATTGTCGCAGAAAAATATTAAATTTCAGCGCAGCAAGCACATCTCCGCTGCAAAATCCTTATTAGTGAAATAAGATGGATTACAACTACCGCATAAGGTATATTTCAACTATAAGTTAATATTAGATTTTTCGTATGAATAATTATGATTATAAAGAAAAATGCTATTGTTTAAGAAAAATCTTCATTAGAAAAATTTTGTTCTTCGTCTTGTTGAATTAAAAAACAAAACTTAATAATGGTTCGTAATAAATAATACGTACAGCCAAAAATGAATAACAATGTAATAAAATAATACGTTATAATTACATAA
The DNA here is from genome assembly GCA_030248175.1 of Microlaimidae sp. YZB2_3. Classification (NCBI taxonomy): domain Eukaryota; kingdom Metazoa; phylum Nematoda; class Chromadorea; order Desmodorida; family Microlaimidae; species Microlaimidae sp. YZB2_3. The sequence goes on along the minus strand of JASAMX010023599.1, from coordinate 4,456 downwards.
AATGTTTATATACTGTTGGTACAACAATAATAAAAACAAATAAATAAAATAGTTAAATACAACAAGTGTCTATATATTATCAGGTTTTTCTAATTTCTAAGAAGACCATCAATATTTTGATATAAATTATTCACAGTATCTATAATAGTATAAAACATTTAATTCCTTATTTTAAAGCTTAAATAGTCTGCAATTATTTTTAAGATGTTAATATATCATTATTATTTAAAAACAAATAAACTATGTTAATGTTGCTATAGACAAATAAAACCTAGCTGACCGCGATATTTGCATTATTGAATCGACTATTTAACAACAAAAACATTCAAAATTTTTCACTAAAGCGGGTTAATAAAAAAGATTAAAAAATTGTATTTTAATAACTATTTATCAAATTATTTAATTTTGAACCTAAATGCAAATTTTTTAAGAGCTAAATTCGGTTAATTTTTGTATAATTTGGAAAAAGGTGGAATTAAAAAAAATTCTGCGTTCTTGTTTGTTTTTTTTTAAACGTCATTACCGCACAATTTTAATTGGTCCCCTCATGTCTGCATTCTAATTCTTAGCGTCAGCCAGATATAATTCAACCATAAAACAATTTTTTTCATAGTTTTTTTAATTAAAAAAAATTTAAAATACAAGTTCTCACGCAATTGAATCGCACTCTATTTTTGATGCCGTGATAATATTCGTCGCTGGCCTTTTAATTAAACTAAGGCAGACCTTTTAATTAATAACAGAAATAAAACATTATATACGTATAACAAGCTAACAAAAACTTTTTTCTTACGAAATTAAATATTGCTATATTAATTAAGCACCGATTTACTGCACATATGATATGGACGGACAGTTAACGTTGTTAAAACATAATTTAGGTTTTTAAACTTATTTGTTCCAACCTTTTGAAGGCTTTTTTGATGCTCATCAACTACCACACTTCCGATACAGAACGTCTTTACTCTGACACAATGAGTCAGAAGCGTCAGAAAATGCTCATAACTGTGACTCTTTTTATATCTTAAAATCACAAAATAAGCTCAACAAAGTGAGTCAGAGCCACCTTGATTTTATACTGATTGTGACTCTTTGTGTTAGAGTAACGACGGGAAGCACTTTGATGAGCCACTGATTTTCATATTTTAAATTAACATTAAAGATTTCAGATAAAAAAGTTTACAATAAAAATATAATATTGGATTTTTATATAAATCTTATTTACTCGGTAACTATTTTATATTTGATCAGGACAAAGATGTGTGACAAGGAAAATATCAATATATAATATCAACAATTTCAAATTCTACTACAACCAAGTATATTGTTTGTACCACGTCAGCTGGCAGCACACACAACAAAAACAAAAAAAACAACAATCCCTTTAACAAACTATATATAACATAAAATTAGAAGAAAAATAAGAAAATATGTAACTAAATACATAACTTAGAAACATTCATATCCTTGATTATATTATGATCTGAGTAGCAGGGCGCATTCTAAGATTTTAGAGCTCTAATTAGTTCATCTTTTTGACATATTTTGATGTATGAAATAATGAAGGTACGTAATGGAATGGGACACGCGTTAACTATAGGGCTATTATGCGCCCAAATTAGAGCATGTTTCCAGCTCCAATCGACCAAAGTCACGTAAGAAAAAATTTGCATAAGCATGGCACGCAGCTGATTGGTAACAATTAAAAATCTTGTAAGAATAGAGAAATATCAATTTCAAATGGGCGGTGAAATAACCATTTATTTTAAAACCACAAATTTATAAACAAAGAATTATGGTTAAATGGCGACCCCGTAAAAATGTATTGAGTACATTAAAAGAGTTACATAATTAAAATTTTATGGACGGACATGGCAATTAACGATTTGGAAGTCAGAATTTATTTTAAATTTCCTTTTTTCTCGAAGTAAACAAAATTTAGTTAACTTAATAAAATTTGGCATTTTTATTTCTAATTCAAGCAGTTTGATAAATAATTGTTAAAATGGGGTATTTATATTAATCCGTTTTTGTTTAAAATTTTGCAGTGATTTGTTGTTAAATAATTTATTTAATACTGTGAATGATTGAGAGAGGTTTAATTTTGCCTATAAGTACTAAAATACTGCTAATTAACTGATAAGTTCATGCTTTGTAAAATAACATAACAGTTTTAATTTAAGGAAAAGTAAATAAATACGTTTAAAGAAATTTAGTTTAAAAAAAAGCTTCAAAAATTATAAATATGGTAAAACATCGAAAGCTAAATCTAAAATGTTAAATCACAAACTGACAGTAATGAAACATGAAAAAACTTGAATAATAAAATATATTAATTGTCTTAAGCCCGGTTCACACTGAGGTGGCAATGCCACCGGTGGCATTGCCACCGCTGTTGTGTCCAACGTTAAACATATGATGTGTTCACACTGAGGTGGCAATGCCACCTCGCGGTGGCATGCCACCGCTGTTGTGTTCGATCCACAACTCCGTCATCGGTGGCAGCTCTCTCAAGAAAAAAACGCATGGAAACGCGCGCATGGTTAAAAAAATCAATGAAAATATTACAGTTTTTACATAAACGCTTTCATTGTATAAGCAAAACCGGCAAACAATATTGCGGTGTAAATAGAAAAACGCGTGAAAACGCGTAAATTGCATAAATGAAAAAATTATATAGCAAAACCGTGTTTAGCAAAACAAACAAAAACAAATGATCTTTTATGAAAAAAATTTTAAGTAATTTTTGCGAATTTTAAACACACGTACATACATAGCATGGAAAAGTGCTTGAATATGAATTTGTAATTTTTTATGCATTAATAAAAGATTTTCAAATTTTTCTGCTGCACAGTTTCGAATATAATTTATTGCGCGGCTTTAGGTTAAAAGAGTAAACAATCTAAAAACAGGGTTATTAAAAAAATCTAAAAATAAAGTCGTTACCTATATTAATTAAAAAGAAAACTTTTAAGTTTGCTAATGTTTTAGCGACCACAATACTTTTCAAAAATAAAACTTTAGAAAATATGACTACTGATTCGGATGAACTTCTGATCAAGTTCGAAACCGTCCGGAACTCTATTACAAGCAAGAAAAAACATACATAGACAGAATTACCAGGCAAAAAGAAGGGAATAATGAAAAAAGAGTAAAAAGTAAAAAAAGAGTAAAAAAGTAAAAAAAAGTTACCGACATTTTTTTAGCTCCACACGCGAACGAAATGCTCTTCAGTGGTGGCAGTGCCACCCCAGTGTGAACCTAGCGGTGGCAATGCTACAGGTGGCATTCCCACCGGTGGCATTGGCACCTCAGTGTGAACCGGGCTTTAAAAGCAAAATAACTTGCTAACAGAAAAAAGAAAAAAAATAAAAAGTAATAAATCGCAATTCCACCCAGATTTTTACATTATTCATTATAAAGCAATTTTTTAATATATTTAAATGAGCAATTTTTGGCAAGCTGAAAAGAGTAAAGCAAGGTGTGTTGAGTTTTTAGTATCAATTAATCAACTATTTCCATTAAACCGTCGTTACTCTGACGCAATAACTCAGATGAATTGTAAAATACTATTAACTGTGACTCTTTTTATATCTTAAACCACGAATAATCTAAACAAAATAAGTTAGATTTACGTTGATTTTATACTGATTGTGACTCTTTGTGTCATAGTAACGACGAAACAAAGAAGCACGATATTTACATGAAAAGTTATCAAAGAATAGCGCACTTTTCTCAATCAAGTTTCTATTGAATTGATGAATTCTTTACGTAGGAAATAGTTTGCATACAACGTGTTTTAATTTGCACATTTTACACCGTTTGGATTTTTGAGTTCAATAGTCTTTGCCGACGGTGTATGCAAATGAAAACAAGCAGTATGAAAATTATTTCTTACGTATAATATTCATTGATAATTTTGTTTTTATGCATATACTTCCAGGATTTTTAATAAAGGTAAGTGCGCTATGTTTTTGCAACTTTCTCGCTGTTCACATCGTGCTTATCCGTTGACTGGAAATCGTTGATCTTCAGGCTTGTTACGGTACGGCCGCGTAGTAACCGGTCGCTCGACTCAGATCCAGCCCGACGAGGGGCGACGGCTGCTGATTGGCTGCCGCTGCGGCGGGGGCGTGATCGAGGAAGTGCAACTGCTGCTGATTGGCCGCCGCTTCCAAAGAGGCGTGGGTATTTTGGGAGTTCGGTCCCGCCTCCTGCAGGCACCCGATGCAGGGGGGCGTATCTAAATTGGGGGCCATTTCCATAACCCCGAGCGACAATCCCGCGGGTACTCCTCCCTGCTGCCGAAAATAACTACCGGAGAACAGCAGCCCGCGGCCCAAGTCCAGGTCCGGGGATCCGCCTAGTTTCAAAGCACGGAGCTGATTGGACGCCGACGCATGCGGGGCGTGACCTCGAGCGGCGCCGACCAATGGTGAATCGGGAAGGCGTGGCC
>JASAMX010023597.1:0-12155 GCA_030248175.1 Microlaimidae sp. YZB2_3 | reverse complement strand
CAACCATTATTATTGTTTTTATTAAACAACCATTGTATAATTTGTGTGTAAATTAACTTTTAAAAATTTCGTTCAATTATGGTATGATGTTTTTAAACAGTTTACGAAGTTTTTTTTATTATTAAATTGCATTATATTTAAGCAAGCAAAAATAAACTTATGTAACGTTCAATTGTCAAACGATATAGGCAGGTTGCACTGGAACTTGGTTTATACATGAAATATGCAATAAACATAGCGAATCACCATAAATGGATAATTACCGAATCTCCCTACTTATCTTTTGGCAGTTACTCAGATCAAACCCTCAAAAGCGCAGGCGAAATTTCGATCGTTTGATTTTTTTGCATACTTTTTACAAGTGTACGAAAAAAAAAGATAAGTAGGAGATATGGTAATTATCCATTATGGTTACACTTATGTATATTGCATACTTCATGTATTAACCGAGTTCCAGCGCAAGGTGCTTATAAATTTAGTTCTTAGCGTGATTACGGATTACCTGTTGTTGTTTGGCTTTTGCATTGGCTCAAAAAGAAATTGATAAGCTCTTTTAATAATGATTATAATGTACAAAAGAACCAAAACAAATCAGACATCCGAGGAATTAATTTTTATCATTTAAATTAATAATGTGACCCATGCAAAATCGAAATAAAATTCGTCTTTTTTAATTTTATTTTTTTTTTTTTGAGTTAAAAATTAACAAATATATTACGTATTTAACTTTTTTCAAATATTCTTAAAATTTGACAATTATTTATATAAAAATACTTTAGTTAAAACAGTATGTATATTTTAAGTCAAAGAACATTATAATAGTTGTGTTCAAGTCAGTTTTTATCAAGCTTTTTAATTTGATTTCTCCCTCTCGTCCATGAAAAAGAGACGTTCACTGTACTCTTTGGTTAACTATTATCATGTCTCAATGTGCACAGATCATTCAGTTTACAAAATTTACATATTTGTGGCAAACGTATTTTTTCTTAGCTCAGTACCCTCGTTTCCTACATAGAATCCTTTTTAACAAACAGATAAATTTGTTTTGCAAATTTTGTAACTATTTAAAAAAATTATTTTATTTAAATCCACAACAAAAATCTACAATCGTTTTTGTTTTGTATGGTTTTAAAATTTTTAAAAAATGTTGTGATGCAATGACTATATTTGTTTGATCAGAATTTATTTTATATTTACACCTAAATAAAATATTTTTAATCTAATCTGCAACTTTAAAATGTTTTAATCTATTTATTTATATCATAAATTGTTACAATTAAATGGCCTTTCAATCAAGTTTCACAATAGAGAGTTGAGAAAACAAACGAGTTAATCGAAAACAATAGACAAAGAAAGAGGAATAAGAAAGGAGGCTGATTTTTGAAAGTACGTTCCGAGGTTGCGCGGCTATCGGAGGTAAGTTCCGACTTGCGTGACAGAGTTAGAAAAATCGTAGGTAAGTTCCGGGGTTTTTTCGGTGGAGGTAAGTTCCTCTACCCTTTTGGGGGGGGGCGTAAATCATGAACCACTGGAGATATTTTGTTGAAAAAAATTTTGTGGGCTATTGGGGGTAGGCGGAAGGTTTTCACAAAAATTATCAAAATCGAAGACAAAAAGTTTCACTCCCCACCCCACCTTTAAGTAATTTAAAAAGTAGTCGAGTGAAAATTTTAAAAGGAAAATAGGGAGCTAAAATTATGGCAACTTGTAAGTTTTCCATGCTATTTCAGTTAGGTATATTCCGTTAACTTTAAAAAATTTTTGCTCATTAGCGGATCGTTAGTTAGTAATACCTCCTTTTGTGTACTTTTTTGGATTCAAAATTTCAGAAATAATAGGAAATAATAATTACATGAGCATATGATGCGCGCTGCTAATTGGACATTCAGTATGTAGTTTCTTGGGCGCTAGGAAAAAATACATTCCGCATATCTTCGGAAAGAATCTCTTCTGCAATAATAACTTTTGCAAAAATACATTCCAGTAAAATATCTTCGGAAAAATTAACTTTTCACTGTGCGTCGCGGAAGATATTATAATAGAAGGTATTCTTTCCGCCATTTAAGAAATAAACCGACGAGGGAGACGCGCAGCGAAATTAAAATAAAACAATCTTATAATTTAAAACATTCTCAACTATTGCGAATTTAAAAACCAAAAACAAAGTAACAAAATTATTTTGTCATTTGATTTGAAGGTGCGGTGCTGAGTTAACCTTTTGTCTTCGATTTTGATAATTTTTTGTGAAAACATTACTTCTGCCCCCAAAATTTTTTTCAACAAAATATCCCCAGTGGTTCAGGAGTTATGGCCCCTCAAAAATGGCGTTTTTTGGCAATTCTGTACGTGAAAATTTGCTCAATGGGTATAGCGATTTTGTGGGTACATTATGGGTTGTAAAAATGGTAACCATTAGGTGAATCGAGTTGAAATATATATTTTGGGATAAGCGTGTCTAAAGCTTTGCTATGAGTATAAACATGAGGGTATTATAATAAATATATAAAAAAGACCCCCTAAAATATTTGGGGGTACATTATGGGTTGTAAAAATGGTAACTATTAGATGAATCGAGTTGAAATTTATATTTTTGGCATAAGCGTTTCTAAAGCTTTGATATGAGTATAAACATGAGGGTATTATATATAAAAAAGACCCCCTAAAATTTTTGGGGGTACATTATGGATTGTAAAAATGGTAACCATTGGGTGAATCGAGTTGAAATTTATATTTTTGGGATCAGCCTGTCTAAAGCTTTGATATGAGTATAAACATGAGGGTATTATAATAAATATATAAAAAAGACACCTAAAAATTTTTGGGGGTACATTTTGGTTGTAAAAATGCTAACCATTGGGTAAATCGAGTTGAAAATAATTTTTTTGACATCAGCGTGTCGAGAGCTTTGATATGAGTATAAACATAACATGAGGGTATTATAATAAAATCACCTCTTAAGAATTTTAGGGGGTACATTGTTGGGTGCAAAAATGAGTAACCACTGAAGAAAATTTAAAAAACCATATATTTTTGAAATCAGTGCGTCGAGAGCTTTCATATGAGTATAAACATGTCACTTAAAATGAAAAAATGACAAAATTATCATTTTTCAAAATTGGGGGTATTTGGGGGTATGTAACCGGGTAACCATAAAAAATTTTAGTCTAAAATTAATATTTTTTAAATCAGCACGCATAGAGCTTTCAAAAAATTATAAACACGGCTTATAAATAATAAAAACAAAAAAATTACCCCTTACTAATTTTGAGGGTACAAAGGGGTCTGTATTTTGGTTACCCGATCATTTAAAGCAAATTTTTTTATATTTTTGAAATCAACACGCCGAGAGCTTTAAAATGATATATTACTCGCCTATGTAGAGGGGCTGTGTCAAAAGTTTTTTTAGGGGTCAGCCATTGCAGTGCCTTGGGGCATCAATATTTTTTTGAGACTATCACCAAAATGTCGGTCTTAAAATTCCGCATAAATCCCCCCGGTCTTGGGCCTGTGGCTCTAACAGTTTTGGAGCATGATGCCAAAATATGCATAAGGTGTCCCCCATACAAAGATTTTTAGCAAAAATCGTGAAATTGACCCCCTTTAACCTCTCGGGGTACCCGACCCAGGTAGGTTACCCCTAACAAATTATATATTTTTGAGCTCAGAAAAGTATGGGCAATCTGCCAAAAAATCTTCAGACGTAAAGCCCCATATGGTAAAAAATTAGAAATTTGGCCGAAAAAAATCGACCTTAAATTTCGGCAATTTTGGGGCTAACCCCTCAAAATTTTTGAAAAAAATTTCATTTCAGGAGGTAGCCAAAAGTACAAGGACCTTAACGCGAGATATTTGCATATTGATCGCGGCGAGTTCAAAAGTTATAAGACCGCAAACAAAAAATTTTTTGTCAATTTTTTTCCAGAAAAAAAAACAGAGAGTAATTTGTTTTATGTAATAAATAGAAACATTTAAAGAAAAAGTCGCCTTATATTAAATGTGAATTTTTCAATGTTTTTCGGACTTAGAACTTGATATTTTATTTTAAAAAGCCGTTAATATGGCGGTATGTTTTGCTTTATACGAAAATAATGATAAATTACAAAATTTAATGCGCAATGCGATAACTTATTTTGGCAGAAATTTTTCATGGTTACTGTGACGCTTGCGTTATACTTTTTTTGTATCGTTTTGACGACGTGTGACTTAACTTATACTGTGGTATTTACAGCTGGTTAACTCATGTAAAAGTTAATCCACTTTGTGAGAAATTTATGTGAATCAAGTTTTATTAATGGTTAAAAAACGCAAACTAAAGCTTTTACACGTATTGTTTTTATTCGGTTTTGTTTTTCTAAAAATTTCACAAGATCTGTTATTAATTTACAGGTTTTAAAGAGACTTGTTTCAGTCTTTTCTGGCATTTAGTTTTTTAGACTTATGTAGCTTTATACTATTCCATTTAATATAAGGCGTTTTTTCGAAACTTTGTTTCGTCTTTTGCTAGAATTTGCCTTTTAATGCATTGAATTCAATGTTATTTAATAAAGATATAAAACATTAAAAAATTTACTCATTTTAAAAGAAACGTCATGGTCTCCTCATGATATGAATACAGTTATTTTCATATCCAAAACTTCAATGTAATTTTAAGCAGTATACTATAGGCACCTTGCACTGGAACTAGGTTTATACATGAAGTATGCAATATACATAAGCGTCACTATAATGGATAATTACCGTATCTCCTACTTATCTTTCGGAGTATGCAGATCATCGATCGAAATTTTGCCTGCTTTCGATCGGTTGATTTGCATACTACGAAAGATAAGTAGGAGATAGTTAATTTCCATTAGGGGGAGGCTTTTTTGGCATACTTCATGTATAAACCGAGTTCCAGTGCAAGTGCCTATACAAAAATTAAGTCTGGGTAACTCCGTAAAATTGTATGGAACCTGAAAGAACCATATAAAATAGTGTGTTTTGTGCTTGATTTTTCTGGATTGATGGTTTATTTTTAAAAAACAAAACCACACCATTGTAAATGGTTTTTCCAGGTTCCATACAATTTTACGAGGTTACCCAGACCAGTCTTTTCTCGCATTAAATTTTTGGAGTGATTGTAGCTTCATAGTATTCCATATAAAAAAGTTTTTTTCTGTTTCGATTTTGATAAATTTCCGTCTATTGAAACATTGTATCCCGCAGCGCTCACACGTCACCCAAGATTTATTTCATTTTATTTTTGTATATATTTTTATTATTGCCATATGGCTGCTAATTAGTGGTAAGAATATTTTTTCGCTCTTCCCGTTCAAAATGAGTAATTTTTATAAAAAGGTAAGGAATTATAATTTAAACCAAAAAAATGACCACAAAAGAATGTGTATTACTGAATGAAGTTACTTAATATGTAATTCAGTAAGGAAAAAAATGTCACACAAGTACCCCAGTACTTAATGCGTAACTTAGAAAAAAACTGGTCGTTTTTCACATGAACAGAGGTTTAACTACGGGCAATAGAGCATATACGAGAATAAAATTCAGGTGAGGCGGCAATTTAGCATCTACGTGCAAAAAATCAGCTCCTAAATAATACGATTTGTTTATTTTGATTTCACTGCGCGAAACTTTATGGTTTTGAAAAATCAGTATAAAACTATAGGCACCTTGCACTGGAACTCTGTTTATACATGAAGTATGCAATATACATAAGCGTCACCATAATGGATAATTACCGTATCTCCTACTTATCTTTCCTAGTATGCAGATTAACCGATCGAAAGCGAGCGAAATTTCGATCGGTTCATCTGCATACTAGGAAAGATAAGTAGGAGATACGGTAATTATCCATTATGGTGACGCTTATGTATATTGCATACTTCATGTATAAACAGAGTTCCAGTGCAAGGTGCCTTAGGTTAACTTAAATGCTTAAAAAAATAATCAAAACTTAGTTTTAATTAAATTTATTATTGCTAAGCCTAAGCAAAACCTAAAAATCAAGCCAAATTGTATTATGATACATTATAAAATAATGCTTTCTTTGAAAAATGTTGATTTTTGCAATCAATAGTTTTTACGTAATGTTTTAAATTATAAGATTTGTTTATTTCCATTCGGCCGCGCCTGCGCGTCTCACCTGTCGGTTTTCTCATACAACGTTTAGCGTTAGAAGGGCGTAAGAATACCTTCCAGCATGATATCTTCCGCGACGCACAGCGAGAAGTTATTTTTTCCGAAGATATTTTACTGGAATGTATTTTTGGAAATTTTATTATTGCAGAAGAGATTCTTTCCGAAGATATTATGCAGAATGTATTTAAAATTGCGAGCGCACTTTCCAGACTTTAATCTCACATAATGAATAATTTACACACGATGTTATTTCAATTTGCATGAGTTGCGCGCAGCTAAATGGACGTTTGGTGTGATGGTACGTTCAGTATTTTTTCGCACGATTTTAAACCAAAAATTAAGGAGACTTAACAGTTGCGAACGCCCTTTCCAGACCTCAATCTCATTAACGTGAGATTCAAGGCTCAATACCAGTTTATGTCAATATGTCAAGTCACACTGAGGAACATATTGTATTGCATTAAAAAATTATTTTCCCATAGTTAAAAAGTTATTTACAACAATATACTATTCACAACAATATACTGTTTTGTTTTTATACACTTTTCAAAATAAAACAATTCTACTAAAGAAATATGTTGCTAAAATAAAACTGTATAAAACAAAATTAAAGTGCAAAAAAGGGAACTTATATTTAATCCACTAAATTTGGAAGGGGAGAGAAATTAAAACATTAAAATTTTTATTTTTCATTTAACCAATAAACAAAAATATTAAAATTAAGATTTTAAAATTGGTGTAAAATCAATAAAATTAAAAGGAAAGAAAAAATAACGCTCGATTAGAAAGGGATTCGAACGGGTCCGTATAAAAACCCCATGGACAAATTCCCCATAGGCAAAAATCCTCACGTTACAAAATCCCCATAAGGTGGTGTAAATTCCCCATAAATATAATGCATTTGCAATATTTCCTTTAAATTTTGACACTTGGAAAATACATGATAAAATTTAGCTTGATTTTAGGGCTTTGCTTAGGAAAAAATTAAAACATTTTTAATGCTTTTATGATTAAAACTTAGTTTTTTAACAAATTTTAGTTTGCAAATACGCATTTTTGATTGTTATGGGGAATTTTGCCATAGGGATTTTAAACTACTTTTATGGGGATTTTGCACGTCACCATTCGAACTACGGACCTTGCAAAACCAAAAACTTTCGGTCGAACCACTGGGTTATCACAGCACTGCTAAACACTATGTACACTGTATTTTCTCGTAACCATAATTTTGTCAAAGACGATCGTTGAGTTTCAGCAATATTTCTATTTTTATACGTTTTGTGTAATTAAAAAATGTTGAACTAATTTTATTTCGCATAAAAAGTTCTAACAAATCTGGAGGAGTATTTCCTAAACTTTTATTAGTTTGTGCTCAGCTTAATTGAATTTTTGTAATTTTATAAAGAAAATGATAAAAAATTTAATGTTTTCCTTTTTTAAAATAACTAAATCAAAAAGTAATCGACCAGTCTATATGATTCATTTATAGTATTTTGTTATTTCCTGTCGTTTTCGTGATTTTTTATTTACCCCTTTTATTTTTTTGTGGCAAACAAGGACTAAATTTGACACCCAAGGGGATCAAATTTAATCTCCCGGGGGTCAAATTTAACACCCTGGGAATCAAATTTAACGCCCGGGGGTTAGAAGTCTGTCAAAGCGATGCACGGATAGGGAAGAAATTTAATACACAGTGATACATTCTTTGTTATGTATTCATGACAATATTAATAAAGTAGTTAAAATAATTGATATTAAAAAGTGAATTGCGACGAATTTTTTTAAAAACCTCTTAAAACTGTGCAGCACTAAACAGAATTTATTAATGAAAGTACTTCATATACAGAGAAAATGTTACCCGTTTTCAAGCACGCAAAAATTAATGGAAATATTGTTCTGTTAAGTAAAAATTTACCGGAGAGACCTTAACACAAAATTTTCGCTTATTATATTTATCTGTTTAATCACGCAAAGAAGTTAAATACTTCACCGAATGAAAATTTAGTGTTAAAGAGTGCTGTGCGGAAAAATATATACGGCGGTTAATCGGTTCCCGTGATTGCCTATTCCTTACTTACGACGACAGTTGTCTTACGAAAATACCAACGGGGGAAAAGGCCCTTACGGGAACAAGTTAATAAAAAAAGCCGCGATTGTGCTATTTTTTAACAAAAATTTGGGCGAAAATTTAGTCTACAGTTAAACATTTTTTTATGTTGTATTCTTGTTAAGAAATAATTTTTTGTACAAAAACAGACATATAAATTGTTTATTTTACACCAACAAAAGAAAGTAAATAAACAGCAAAATATACAAAGTATACAACGATACAAAAGGGTGGGTTTGGGTTTTTGAAAATAATCAGATCCTTGAGAAAAAAAACACAGGAGAAAACACAATTGAAACTGCAAGACTGGCTTTTATAATTTATAAAATATGTAATATAATTTATAAAATTTGCTTTCTAAGTATTTAAAAAAACGTGGTGTATATTTTTAAAACAAGACTATAAGGTAAAAGTGTAAATAAAAACACTAATAAATCCTTTGAAAATGGCAAATTTAGTATGTTTTACATTAGAGACAGACAACAAATTAGTGTCAAGCATAGGTGGGCAGCTTCCGGAATTTTTTTGGGGGGGAAAGGGAGGTGTACTCTACCCCCGAATTCGGGGGGGGGGTGTCCCAATTTTTTGAGGTATACCTAAAATACCCAATTTTTAGCGTTTTTTGGTACTTTTAACCCTCCAAATTTTAGGGGGATGTCTAAGGTACCCCCAAATTTTAGGAAGGGAGGGGTGTCGGCTATGATCGGGATTTTTGGGGAGTATAACCCCAACTCCCTTCTGCCCACCTATGGTGTCAAGTAAAACAGTACCAACGAACTATTTGCAATTATCAATAAATAATAAACATAGGTTGCTTTTTAGTTATTGCGTCTTCCTTATTGCATTGATTGTCGTTATTTGTTTGAACATAATATATTTCTTAAACTAATTATTTTATTTATTTTTTTAATCTTTTAAAAATAATAGCAATAGGAACTTGAAGAATTGACCGCACCCTCATACCAAAAACCCGTTTAATGTACAACTAAGTTGTTTTACGTATTTCCGAATTATGTTAATGCGTTTAAATAAAAAGGAAAATCTGCGGTTTTTTTTAGGAAAATCATTTTTAACGCATCCATTGAAGTTTTTTTTAAATTAAAACAGACTTTCATTTCAAGACATTCACAAAAGTATCGGCTGGACAAAACAACATCGAAGTAATGTGGTCTTAATCTTTATCCAAATCGTTTGCTGCTACTTCAGGATCGTCTTCATTATAGATATTTTCAGCCTTAAAAATCAGTGATGATATAAACCGAGCTACCTTAGTAACTAACGGCAAGCTTCAGCAAAAAATCAAATTTCTCCCCTTAATTCGGCCAGGTCGAATTTTTTTGTAAAAAAAAATCCAAAAATTTTACTTTTTTTATTTTGGAAAAATATTTTGAAGCAAAATTTTTATGGTTGAAAAACGTTTTTGATGCACTACAAAAGCTATTTATTTATTATTAGTCAGTGACAAACAAATTTTTACGTTTCGCGGGAAGAATAAATTGGTACAAAAGTTATATTAGTTTTTTATTTTAAAAGTCAAAGACATTAAAACAATTATAGGGTAGTGTATTTAATTTCGGCACTTTTTTGTTTTTCCGATGTAACTTTTTACTGTATGGCCCGATTTTCATGTTTGATAGCTCAATATAAAGCTTTCACGATACTGCGTTGCGTCACAAAAGTTTCACTGTACGAAAGTATTTTTTTAACTAATTAAAAAAGTTTTTAAAAAAATGGAAAATTGCCGAAATTAAATGTGTGCATTTAATTTCGGCACTTTACTAACAATCGATTGTTTCTCAGTCAAAAAATCATCATTTTCAAAAATTTAAAAGCCTATCATTATCTTCAGACAGTTTTTTTTTAATTTAAGCTTCTACTTGTTGTTCAACGTGTAACTGGCAAAAAGTTACAGCTAAAATGCCAAATGGTATCAAAATGAGCAAAATTTGGGAAAAAAGTGCATTTAATTTCGGCACTTTTTAAAAAGACCCTTTTAATCGAGTTTAAGTGCAGTGCTATGACCTCTACACATTTCAACGTTGTCTTTTAACTATTTACAACTACGATTTAACACCCGACCACTTAATTCAACCCGTTTTTACCTACAGCATATGAGTGCCGAAATTACACTATTTTATTTTATAATGATTGCTCACCACAGACGCAACGTAGAACCACGGGGAGTAAAAATTCGGAAAATAGACTAAATTTTACCACGACAGTTTAATTTTTAAACCAATTTATTGCGTAATCATGAAATGCCCATGTTCTAAAAACAAGCAACAAATTTATTTTTATAAATCACATAATTTCAAAATGAAAATATCATAACATAACAAATAAAAAGCTCACGACAGTCATCTACATATAATTAGCTTTCATTTGAGCTATTAAACGTCGTATTCCGTCCAGGATTACTAAAGATATAGTCCAAACTCAAAAATGCCCAATTGGGAAAAGTGCCGAAATTAAATGCACTACCTTAATAATAAATCAAACTTTACAAAGTATTTTAACTTGAACTCTGACTATGTCTGCTTTTATCCCGCTAAGTAAATCCATAATTTTTTATACCACAAACGCAAAAATTTCGATTCAAATATATTTTTCAAGGTTTTTATTAGTCTGTAATTTTTTTTGTTAATCGTATACCTTAACCTTATATAATAATTTTTGCACCTGAATTTTATATTGTTTTACCGTAAATAAAATTTGGTTACGCCACTGATAAAGGGGGTTTATTAGTGGTATGAAGGCCATGTTGCTTACCATTTGCCAAATTTGCATAATATTGTCTTCTGAAACCGAGCAGATTACCCACGGCTCATTGGGATTCCATGAGAAATCTGAGATTTTAGCTGTATGCCCACCATGAATAAACTAAAAACATAATGAAAAATAGGTTAGTTAGTGTTATTCGTGTACCCAGTTGTCGAATAAACGATTAATTGTCTGTAATTGTTAATTGCAGGTTGTTATACCTACCTTTAATTCTAACAGAATTATATTTATAAGCAAATGTTAATTATTGGATATTTTTAGAAGTACGTAAATTTTTATAAAAACCATTTGATGCCCACGACATATTTTTAGCACTTTAAAAAATGCGAGACTTTAATTAATTAACCTTTAATTAACCTTAATTAAATTTGCATATTGTTTAGTAATTCTACAAGATGCACTAATACATAAGATAACAAGGACGTAGTCAGGGGGTTGTAGAGGTGGCAACCTCTACAACGTTTTGGGTCGGTGGAAGTAAAAATTTGGGGTTCACAGGGAAGAAATTTAAATTTTTTTCTCGCGCTTCGCTTTGCTCAGGGATCGACACTTATTTGTCTTTTTATAGGTTTTAAGTGATATTTTTGGTGCATATCAATGACAATTTTTCTGAATATTTTTTTGCGCTGTCGGGCGATTTATACGTTAAACAATAATGTTATACGTTTTGAAAGCTACTTTTTTGCATTTAATTAAAAAGCACTACAACTCAAAGTGAAAAAAATGACTTCGCGCCAAGCGCGAAAATTTTTACCTCATGTCTTTTTAAGCGGTATTTTAAAATTTTGTAGAACAACCCCTACAACCCTCCCCCCTTTTGAAAAACTTTTATGAAGTACAACCCATACATGGGCAAGTTGGTCCGGAGTGGGGGGGGGGGGTGGGGGTTAAACCCCAAATTAGGGGGGGGGTTAAAATCCGAGAAACGCAAAATACCCATATCGTTTTTTTTCTGGAGTGCATTTTACCCATATCGTTTTTCGATTTTGAAAGAAAAATAGGTAAAAAACGCTAATTTTAGGTCAAAAAGCCTTTTTTATTGCATTTTTGAGCTTTTATTGCTTAAAACATTCATTTTGACCTTAAAACTTAAGTTTGAAAGCAGTTAGAAGTCAATTTAAAAACATTTTTT
>JASAMX010023596.1:0-11765 GCA_030248175.1 Microlaimidae sp. YZB2_3 | reverse complement strand
TCGCTATATTCCCTTCTGCATCTGAGCTGACACGGAAATAAGTTGTACCTTCTCAAAAACGGATGCACTTTTCGTTCGGTTCGGCAAAATTTCCGACATTTATCTCACCTCGCAAAAGTTCAGAACATTCGGCAATAAATTTTAGAACTGGGCACGTATACGTCCTATTCCGGCAAACTTATTGCAAAAACAATAATGTCCAGTATCCTTCCCAAACAATTAGCTGTTCACCACGATGCGTCGAATTGTAGTTTTTCTTGTCTGCGCCTTATTTAGGTGCTTTTTGTATTTAACGTCTGACACAGCTAGTTTTCTCAAGATTAACGAAAAAACGGTTCTTAATAATAATATTTCCAGTATGCACTTATAATAACACGAAATATTTTTTTGTTGTTTTTAATGGTTCTAAGGCTTTCTTGAAAAATTTTTTTCTTGGCAATCATGTAGTTTTTCTGTAATTTTTTTCGTTTTTTCTATTTCTGCATTTCTTTTCATAAATTATGATTATAGTAGTGTTTAACGTTTTATCATATGTAAAAAGTTCTTGCTTTTCATCTCATTATTTTTAAAATCTTGTAACAAGTTTTTTTGTATAATTTTTCATATATTTCGCATGTATTGTGATTTTTTAATTTTTTTGTATTGTAGTGCATATTTTATTATGTTACGTAATAATTTTTTTTTTTAATTGTCTTTTCATTATTGTAATTTCGCTAATATTTTTGTATGTTTTTATAGTATATAGATTTTTCAAAGTTTCACTTTTAGTATATTTCTAAGCTGTAATATTTATTTTATGACACCTAAATTTACTAGTATTTTGTCGTTTTGAATTAATTGCTTATAGTTGTCTTTTTATAATTTCTACAATTACTGATGATGATTGCTGTCGTACTCGAAAGCTTTAATAATGCCGTACGGAATAAAAGTTTTATTTTTTGTTTTACCCGCAGTTATTCGAGATAAATATATGACTTTTTGTCGATTTATTGGAGGAACTACCTTGACAAACCTTTCTAACAAACGCCTCATTTAATTTTGGGGCTTATTTCTTAAAATTGGCATGTGATTCTGAACTCATAAACGCATATTTTTTTTATATTTTTTAAACAGTATATTAATAAAACTGTGTTCAGAATTTAAAAAATTAGGGTAACTGACTTAATTTCGGCCACCTTTTTTATTTTTTTGGATAAGTTTTTTCTGGTTTTTCCAATCGACCCAAAATTTGGTCTAAAAATCAAACGGTAGCTATTTTTGTTATTCCAGAGCAAAATTTTAAAATCTCTGTTACACTTAAAGATCAGTGAAGATTTAAAGTCTTCTTTTTATAGTGGCCGAAATTAAGGCGCGAACCATTAACTTCGGCCACCTAGGAAAAACTGGCTATAACTATTGCCAAAACGAACAATAAAAATTTTTAAAGGTTGCAAATTTATCTAAGGTATTGTTCTTGGTACATATAACTTAATTTTTTCCCGTTTGCAAACTTTAATAGGTTATTACAAGACTTTAAATAATTATGTCAAAACCTTAAAAAAACAAGTTTTAATAACATGAATTTTTTGTTGGATTTTTATTTTTGGCTTTTTAAAAACGTCAAAAAACGTCAAATTAGCAAAAAAATATTTAATAAGGTAGTAAGATGATATTTAAAAACAGCAAAAACGGCAGATTCTTTCACCTAAATTTTAAGGTGGCCGAAATTAACGGAATCTTAAAATGCGCAGTCAGTTAAACGCATTGCAAAGTGATTTTGAAGAAAATATCAAAACATGAAAATTAACAATTTAATAGAAGATGTTTTAAAGTTATATAGTGCTTCGTTCTAAATTTGATGCAGTTTATTTACAAAATAAAAATTAAGTAAATCACAAAAAAATTCAATTTTTGTATGAAAATGTTGATAATGCAGAATAACAAAAATAAAAAAACTTGTTACAAGATTTTAAAAATAATGAGATGAAAAGCAAGAACTTTTTACATATGATAAAACGTTAAACACTACTATAATCATAATTTATGAAAAGAAATGCAGAAATAGAAAAAACGAAAAAAATTACAGAAAAACTACATGATTGCCAAGAAAAAAATTTTTCAAGAAAGCCTTAAAACCATAAAAACAACAAAAAAATATTTCGTGTTATTATAAGTGCATACTGGAAATATTATTATTAAGAACCGGTTTTTCGTTAATCTTGAGAAACTAGCTGCTGTCAGACGTTAAAATACAAAAAGCACCTAAATAAGGCGCAGACAGAGAAGTACAATTAGACACATAGTCATAAACAGCTAATTGTTTCGGAAGGATACTGGACATATTGTTTTTGCAATAAGTTTCAGAACTGGACGTATACGTCCAGTTCTAAAATTTATTGCCAAATGTTCTGAATTTCGAGTAGATAAATGTCGGAAATTTTGCCGAATACAAACGGAATCGCATCCGTTGCACTTGAAGTTATAAACTATTCCCAGATCTCAGCTCAGATCAGAAGGGATATCATCTTTAAACAGAAACAAGTGACCCAACCGAAACGAGGACTCAAAAACAACACTAAGAGCATATTAAAAACTTTTACAAATTTTTAAGTCTCTTGCAACATTTAACTCGAATTCTAAAACAAATTTTTTTAGGACTTTTAAATTATATGTGTGACCAATTCTGGAGTATGCTAGTGAACATTGAAACGGTGTCCGGAAATTTCGTCTTCTACATCTCGTCTTTCAACATCTCGTCTTCTACATCTCGTCTTCGGAAAACTCGTCTTTTAAACATCTCGTCTTCGGAAAACTCGTTTTTTGGATGTGATTTTGTAAACGTATTTTCAAAAATGTGAGTTTCGACCCCAATGATAAAATAATCTTTGATTTTCGGGTTTTTCTTAGGCTTAGAAAAAAAATAAGGTTTTTACTCTTCATTTTAAAAAGCATCATTAAATACAAATTTACCATGATAAAGTTTTGTTTGATTTTTAGGTTTTGCTTAGGCTTAGGTTCTCAGTTTTTTGAATAAATCATTTAATAAAAGTTTATCATGATAAAAATTTTGCTAAAGATTTTTGGCTTTTGCTTAGGCTTAGATAAAAAAAATTTCAATGCATTGTTTTAGTCAAAAAAATAGGAGAAACTTTTCTTTTGAAAAGTGCGTTTACAAAATCGCATCCAAAAGACGAGTTTTCCGAAGACGAGATGTTTAAAAGACGAGTTTTCCGAAGACGAGATGTAGAAAACGAGATGTTGAAAGACGAGATGTAGAAGACGAAATTTCCGGAAACCCATTGAAACCCATATTTACAAAAAGATATAAATATTTTGGAAAAAGTACAACAACTTTTCACTAGAAAATTGGTTTATAAATGTAAATTACCACGTGCATGCTCAATTAAATTTATAAAAATCAAAAAACTTAACCCGTAGGCTTAAGCTCATTCCTGACGCGCCTGAATATTTCAATGCGTCTGGTGCGCCAGAAAATATAAATTACCAAGAGTTTTTTTATTCCATGTCATTGTAGTCCTTGTATTTTATCTTTTTAAAAATGAATTACTTTAAACATGGACTTTTTGGCCCGGTTGCGGTCGGTTGGGCAGTTAGTAATCCGAGGCGCAAGGCGCGCAAGTATTTTTAGGCGCGGGTGTAAATTGTAAAACACACAATGGTCTTTTTTCTGTTCTCCACCAAAACCATTTTTTTAGTTTTTTTAAATTTGCATACAACAAAGTGTTTTTTTGGATTTTTTATTTAAATTTGCATACAACAAAGTGACAAAACTTAGCTTTACCTCACGTTTTTAATTCTTGGAAAATTGAACGTCAGCACTTGAACACCGAGCACTTGATCGCCGTGCGTTTGATCGCCACAGCTCGTGTTGCATTAAAGAAGACGTTAAAGCTCGCCACCAGTGTGGTATAAACTCCCCACAAAAATAATAAAATCTATAAAAATATAAAAACTAAAAATATAAAAACTCCACCGAATATAATTTTAAAAATTAAAATAAAATATTTAAACAATGCAATGTTATTTTGGTTTTATTACCAAAACAACATTGCTTTGTTAAAAAGATCATTAGAAATCTAACTTTTTCTAAGCCTAAACAAAACCCAAAATCAAAAACAAAATTAATGGTTTGTGGTTTAATAATCAAAAAAAAAAGAAATTATTCCTGAGCCTAAGCGAAACCTGAAAATCAAACTAAAATTTTTATGATAAATTTATATTTAAATTTAATGATGTGTTATTTAAAAAAAACTTTGTTTTTTCACAGAAATTTATCATGATAAATTTATATTTACTTAATGAATGGTTTGTTTTCTAATAAAGACTAAATCTTTAGTTTTTCCTTGGTCTAAGCAAAACCTTAAAACCAAGCTAAACTTTATTATGATAAGTTCTTAATTAACAATGTGTTTTTAAAATTTTTTTTTTGTCAAAAACAAAAATTTATGATAAAAATTAGGCACACGCATCGCATTAACAGAAATGCGGGGAGTTTACACTCATTTGCATAAAATTTATACTAAATCCTGCGGCGATCAATTGCTCGGCGTCAGCGGTCTAATGCTCGGCGACATAGGTGTTTTTGGTCGGGTCCGCTAGGGGGGGGGGTCCACCCCCGGGTGCAAGGCCAAAATTTTTGCGGGGGGGGTCCAGGGGGGTCCGGACCCCCCTGGCTTTTAGGGGGGGTGGGGGACCCCAGGTGCGAGATTTCAAATTTAGGGGGGGTCAGGGGGGTCCAATTTTTAGCAAAATTTTTTTAACTCAATAATTTAAGTGATTTTATGTCTAACAGAGAATTTTACTTATTAAAAAATCCTATTTAGGACTAAAAAGTGTATTTTTAAACACTGTTTTTAACTAAAAACCTGTGTTTTTGACAGAAATAAAAAATATACTTCCAAATTGGTCGGGAGGGGGGGGGAGGGGGGTCAGCCTCGCTAGGGGAGGGGTCAAGCCGGACCGCTCTCGAGCTTTGGGTAGGGGGTCCCCTAAATTTTTCTAGGGGGGGGGTCCAAAATTTTGGCTCTAGGGGGGGGGTGCACCCCTCTGTCCCCCCAAAAACACCTATGGCTGTGGGTCTGGTAACCAATCGCATACATAGGTGAGCACGGTCGGGGAAGCTAGGGGGGTGGTTTGGTTACCCGGGGTATTTTCGGATTAACTTTAATCCTTGAAATTACTTAAAATTTTCCTTAATTTTTATAAGGAAATGTAGGGTTTCTTTCATAGGTGAGAACGGCTGGGGAAGCTAGGGGGAGTGGTTACCCGGGGTAAATCGAATTTTGAATTCTAGGAGGGGGGTCCCAGGGGGGTCGGCCCCCCTAGCTTTTTAGGGTGGGTCGACTCGGGGTGCGAAATTTTGAAATCTAGAGGAGGGTCAGGTGGGGTCCAGTATCCCAAGCAAAACAGTTTTAAACCATAATAACTTTAATAATTGTTCTTTGTATAGGATAATACTACATTTTATTGAATAAAAAGCCATATTCATGTATAAAAAGAGTGTAAAAGCATGAATATGTGATGAAAATTCACGTTTTTGGAAGAAAATTTAGGATAAAAAAGGTACCTAAAATTTTCCCAAGGGGGGAGGGGGGGGGGTGGGATTTTAAAATCTAAAGAAGGGTCAGAGGTAAAAAATTCAGAAATTTGGGGGGAGGGGGGGGCCCAAGATTTTCGTCTAGGGGGGGTCCCAAAATTTCGAGGCTAGGGGGTTGGACCCCACCCTGCCCCCCTTTCTTATCTATGATCGCATATTTAAAGGTGGGGTGAGGGTGGATAGTTTCAAAATGAATTTTTGTTGCTTGAACACTCAACCTCTATTTCCTGCGGTCATGTTTTATGCTAGTTGGGTTCGGCGTCGCAGTAGCGTTTAGCAAGGGTACACATAATAAACAAGTAGGTATGTGATTGTTTGTAAGGAAAAGTCCTGACAGGTGTATATCGTCTCTAACTATCGTGTATTTATGTAGCCCCCTCTCTCCCGCCTTTTCCCTTTCCCAAAAAAGGCGAAATTTTAAACTCCCTCTTGGTACCCCGACCATAACATGACTGTGCACCATACATGGGCACGGGGGTGGGGGGTTGGGGTTAACAGGATTAAACCCCCCCAAATTTTAAGAAAAGGGGTTTAACCCCCCCCTCCGCTTAGAAGTGGGTTGGAAGAGAAAAGGTTAACCCCCAATTTTGGAAAAACAAAGAAAATATGTCTTTAAAATGACTTCTAACTGCCTCCAAACTTAAGTTTTGAGGTCAAAATGAATGTTTTAAACATTAAAAAGCTCAGAAATGCTAGGGCTTTTGGATCTAAAATTAGCGTTTTTTTATCTATTTTTCCTTCAAAATCAAAAAAAACATGGGTAAAATGCACTCCAAAAAAAAACGATATGGGTATTTTGCGTTTCTCGGATTTGAACCTCTCCCCCCCCCACTCTGGACCAACTTACCCATGTATGCTGTGCACTCCTATTGCTTGGTATAATTAAACAGTATTTATTAGATTAGCATAGCATTTAAGCTCTTCAATTAGTATATAAGCTGTTAGCATAACCATAACCACAAAAAACGTTGAAACGTTTATAGTTATATAAGCACAAATTTAAAACATTTTTTACAGCTTGAATATTGAATTTATAAATTTGAAAAATGTGTCCGAACAAACAGTGTGGTAAAAAAAAATTCCCGAGTGAGCAGAGTAATCATTTTGGTTCCCTTTTATTGGCCTCCAATCTATGCAGATTGAACTGAATGGAGATAAAGGCGTCACTTCTAATTACGAATATATATAAAACGTGGAACGTACCTATACCAGGAGGAAGGGAAGGTGCAACGGGGAAATTGATTGAAGAGCCCTACTTTTCTTAACTGCCACGCTTGCCCATAGTTTTTCTTTGCGATTATGTTGTGGCTTTGGTTTTATTATACAATATAAAAACATTAATTAAAATAGCAAAAAAACAAAGTAAAAATAGAAACAAGCACTGGAACTGAGGGTTTGAAGCGTTTTTAATATCTTGAAATTAAAGAAAACATGCTAAAACCTGCCGTTATCTTTTTATAAGTTTTCATTCTCATTTTTTATATTTGACAAGAGACTGAGTGTTTTTTATGAATTACGTATATACACACTAAAAGAAAGCCAGACCACGGCAACAGTTTCCTTTGCGTCTTATGACAGTAAAAAGGTCTATAAATTATCTTCTCTTTTATTTATGCCAATCGAAAAAAGGGGAAATTTTGTCACTAAATGTGCTATATTTAATTTATAATATTGCGTTTACCTATGCATTAAAAAAATAGTATCTTAGTGTATTCGGTTTCTATTTAAAACAAACAGTTTTTAAATTTCAAACTATTTGGATCTTGCGCAAAAAAATTTTTTTTGTGTATAAATGTAAATCTATTAATGTGTCCGTTTAATTCCGATATAAAACTTGTAAAATAGGGTATAATTTTTTTCCATCGGTAAAACTATTATATAGTACTTATTGAAGGTTTTTTCTGCACTTAGAATAGTGTTTTTCTGGATAAGTTTTTGATGATTCTGACAAGTGTAGTGAAAGCGGTGTTTTAAAACACAGGAATATGACTTCGGGCTGAATTCATTTGAAAAGTGGGTATTCAGACCTGTGCACGGTCTGAAAATGCCCCCCCGTTTTTTTGGAGGATTTGCCCCCCCGTTTTATTGCCCCCCCCCCCCCCGCCAAAAAATGAAAAAGTACCCTAAAAATATGACGCCATTTTTGACCTATGATGACGCCATCATCGCGAATTTTTTGCAGTTTTTTAGCCTATTTCAATGTATTTTAAGCCATTTTAGACCTATTTTTACCTTATTTCCGCTTCTTTTGTCCCTTTTTTTCTCTTTTCCCTTCTTTTTTTCTTTTTTTTCTCATTTTTTTCTTTTTTTTTCTTTCCCCCCTGCTTCCCCCCCCCCGTTTTATTGCCCCCCCCGTTTCAAAAAAGTTGCCCCCCATGCCCCCCCATTTTGGAATTGCACCCCACCCGTTTTAACCCCGGGGGGGCAGTGCACATGTCTGATTATATAGTACTTATTGAAGGTTTTTTCTGCACTTAGAATAGTGTTTTGCTGGATAAGTTGCTGATGATTCCGACAAGTGTAGTGAAAGCGGTGTTTTAAAACAGGAGTATGACTTTGGGCTGAATTCATTTGAAAAGTGGGCATTTATCCGCGCTCTCGCGCCACCCACTGGGAAACAGACATGTGCACTACCCCCTCCCCCCTCCCGGGGTTAAAAAGGTGGGGGCAATTACAAAATGGGGGGGCATGGGGGGCAACTTTTTTGAAATGGGGGGGCAATAAAACGGGGGGGGCAAGCAGGGGGGAAAGAAAAAAGAGAAAAAAAGAAGGGAAAAGGGACAAAAAAAGCGGAAATAAGGTAAAAACAAAAATAACCGAAAAATGTGCAACTCCTATATAAAAAAAAGTACAGAAAAGGTGGCCTTTATAATGAGCCTCTCCATTTAAATGACACTCTCCACTATAATGGCATAGTAGCCATTTTAATTCGGCGAGTTAAAATGGAGAGGAAGCTATTATAATAGCCATTTATTGACTTAATTTCACTTCATATATACTCAAAAGTCTAATACTGTCTGGGCCGCACGAGTTTCTCCGTGTTGGTTTAATACTGTCCAACACGCAGAAACTCGTGCGGCCCGGACAGTATTAGACTTGTGAGTATATATGAAGTGAAATTAAGTCAATAAATGGCTATTATAATAGCTTCCTCTCCATTTTAATTCGCCGAATTAAAATGGCTACTATGCCATTATAGTGGAGAGTGTCATTTAAATGGAGAGGCTCATTATAAAGGCCACCTTTTCTGTACTTTTTTTATATAGGAGTTGCACATTTTTCGGTATATTATATATTTTTGGTAAAAATAGGTCTAAAATGGCTTAAAATACATTGAAATAGGCTAAAAACTGCAAAAAATTTACGATGATGGCAACATCTAGGTCAAAAAAGGCGTCATATTTTTAGGGTACTTTTTCATTTTTTGGCGGGGGGGGGGGGGGCCCGCCCCCCGTTGTTTGGGGGGTTGGGGGGGGGGGGGGGGGGGGGGGGGGGGGGGGGGGGGGGGGGGGGGGGGGGGGGGGGGGGGGGGGGGGGGGCAAATCCTCCAATAAAACAGGGGGAGGGAATTTTCAGACCGTGCACAGGTCTGAACAGTGATAACCATAGATGAACACATAAAATAAAGCAATACAAAACTCAAAAATGCTATAAAAGCTTTTTGACCTAAAATTAGCGTTTGCTACCTTTTTTTCCTTCAAAATCGAAAAACGATATTGGTAAATACACTCCAGAAAAAAAAAGTGATATGGGTATTTTGCGTTTCTCGGATTTTAACCCCTCCCCCCAATTTGTGTTTAACTCCGCCCACTCTGGACCAACTTGCCCATGTATGGTTTATGGATGTTCTTTATGTTTATTTTCTTGATTCAAAAACCGCTGTAAATTCGCAGAAGAGATTCCGTTCCGTGTCCGTGCTCCTTGGTGTTAAAGTCCGCGTCCGCTTAGCAATCAACAGTGAGTTTACCAATAAGCAGAGGTGGCGCAGAATCACTTCTGTGGATATGCAATTGAATGATTCCCAATGGGTTAATTTATAATAGATAAATAAAATGGATTAAAATAGTCACCAAAGCTAAGGAGTCTTTACTGGGTTAATAACTTCAAAATCTAGAGGTGGAGGGGCTCCTAGTCCTAGGTTTGTCCAACTTCCCCCCTCCCAACTTTCTAGTGGAATTCGACTTGAGATGGAAAATTTTAAAACCTTAAGGGAGGTGGGGTTCAATGTCCAAAGCAAAATAAATGAATTTTTCTGAAAATTTAAGTGAAATTGACTTGCTCAATTTTTTAATGATGTCTTTATAATGCGCGCGGTTTTTGCAATTTTTGCCAACACTGCAGCAATGCGATTTTACACTGCAGTAAGGAAAATTCTTGTTTTGGAAGCCGGTTCACTAAATGTGGGCTGACTACTAGTGTTGTTATAGTGCTCAGATTTTATTCCAGTACCAGTACCAGTACTATGTTGGTTGTCCAAAAAAATTCCAGTACAGTACCAGTAAAAGTACCAGTAATCGATTTGGATAATAGTAACAGTAATCGATTTGGACTGTGCACATACAAGTATATTAATCAAATTGACAGAATAAATTAATTTTGTTGTGGAGCATTTTACTAGCATTAAAAAATCATTGAAATAAATTGAAACACCTTAACCTTAACATTCCAAACTGTTTTTGGTCATTTTTAGGAAATTTGAGGAAATTTTGCACAAACAATAAATTGTGTAAAATTTACAAATCATCATAATGCTGATTTGTAAAAAACTCTGCAAGATGAGATTTAACAAAATATTGCTTTAGTAATAAATGGTAACATTTTTAATGCAAAGATTTAATACACCCTGGTCAAAATCCATTGTTCTAAACCAAAGAAATCTCCTGCGCATCAAAGGACACTGCGCGCATAAAGGGAGGCCTGCATTTATGTCTAATAACGCGTCTGCGCCTTTCTAATAACCCCCCCGTGCTGGCGGGGCATTCCTTTAGCCATATTCCCACCTTCATTTTGAAGCCCTGTTTTGCCACTGCTCTTCCGACAACCTATCCCACAGAACAAAACATATATGACGTGATCACAAATACTATGTGACATTTTAAAGCTAAAAAAATTCTGAGGTGTAAAATTCTGTATTTAAAATCTGTTTAAAACTTAATACACAAAAATGTAGATTTTAAAATTTTATTAAGTGAGCATGTAAACTGTAAAATATTTTTTTTATAACACAAACCTTTTTTTTTAATTTAGCATGTATGTGAAGCTAACAAAAGAGCATAAGATTACTGATCACAAAAAATGTTACCAATGCCAACTGCTATTCACAGAGGATGCGCCACCTGGGTTATAGTTATAGTCACCATCTAGTTATAGTCCATCCTAAAAAATTTTTTAAATGTTAATCCTGTTTAAATACATAGATGAACAAGGGGGGGGGGGATAGGGTGGGGTCCACGCCCCCCCCCCCCCCTAGCCTCAAAATTTTGGGATCCCCCCCCCTATAAAAAAATCCAGGGGGCCCTTCCTCCCCCCAAATTTTCAAATTTTTTACCCCTGACCCCCCTCTAAATTTTGAAATCTGACCCCCCCGCCCTCTCGAGAAAATTTTAAGTACTTTTTTATACTAAATTTACTTCCAAAAACGTGAATTTTTAACACAAATTCATGTTTTTACACCCTTTTTATACCTAAATATCACTTTTTATTCAATAAAATGTAGTATTATCGTATTATTATTAGAGCTATTAGAACAATTATTAAAGCTATTATGGCTGAAAACTGTTTTGCTTTGGACACCGGACCCCACTTGACCCCCCTCTAGGTTTCAAAATCTTCCACCCCGGGTAGACCCCCCCTAGAAAGCTAGGAGGGTTTGACCCCCCCTAGGTCCCCCCTAGATTTTGAAATTTCATTTACCCGGGGTAAACACCCCCCCTAGCTTTTTGACCGTGTTCATCTATGTTTAAATATGAGCTAAATAATAATGAAAAATTTGAAACTACTTCCTTTGTGTTAGTTTTGTGAAAATGAATAAATACTTACCTTATGATAAGATGATAAAATTTACTTGTGTATTAAATAAAATGATTTTGCTACAATGGTCCTAATTATTTAGGGTCATACCATCAGACCTGTGCATGGTCTGAAAATGCCCCCCCCCGTTTTATTGCCC